>JAAOAK010000080.1:0-79810 GCA_013396175.1 Fusarium denticulatum | reverse complement strand
CCCCCAGGCCCCTCTCCCCCTTCTCGGGGGAGGAGATGATATCGAGAAAGAACCCCGCCGAGCCCATTCGCCCTCTAGCGTCGCAGCTAAAGCTTATCTTAAGCTTGTTCAAAGCTGCCTAGCGTCGCTGCCAGTCTTGGCACATAAAGACACTTGAAAGCCCAGGTTCTGTTACATTCTCTCGGTTTGTTTTGAGACAGACATTTCTATCACTTTCTCTTTCCTCACTGTTTTTTACTGTGCTACAGTAAAAACGTTGCCCAACATGTCGTCGTCACCGCACAAGGATGAGGTGAATTATGAGACCAAGGACGAGACCACGGTCACGGTGCCTCACGATGAGGAGCAGGGCACGACGTCGGGCGAGGGCCAGCTCAAGCGTGATCTCCGCGGTCGACACATGCAGATGATTGCCATTGGAGGTGCCATCGGTGCTGGTCTTTTCGTCGGTTCTGGTAGTGCACTTCACAAGGGAGGTCCCGCGTCGCTGGTAATTGGTGAGTGCCCCTATATACGACATTTTTGATTGACGACCAATGCTAATTAATTATCGCAGGCTGTAAGTTCTCTCGTCCACTCGATGTCGCGCAATAACCAACACATTCTAGATCTCATCATCGGTGTCATGTTGCTCTGCACCAACCTCGCCCTCGCAGAAATGGCTGTTCTGTACCCCGTCAACGGTGCCTTTTACACCTACATTGTCCGCTTCGTCGATCCCTCTTGGGGTTTTGCTTGTGGTTGGGAATATGCTCTGTCCTGGCTTACGGTTCTTCCCTTCGAGTTGATCGCTGCGTCCAAGACCATTGAGTTCTGGCGCACTGACATCCACATGGTTCGTAGATTTTATCTGCCTTGGCGGGCTTGGCGATGCCCGGTCGTCTTGGCATATGCACCTTGACGCTTTGACAGGTTCAATTCGCTAACTCTTTGTCGCTAGGCTGTTTGGGTCACTGTTTTCCTTGTCGCTCTCACCATCGTTCAGATCTTTGGTGTCCGTGGTTACGGAGAGGGTAAGCATCGCATTCACCAACCTCTCCCCAGTGTAATGACTAACGCATCACAGTCGAATTTGTCCTGTCTGCCATCAAGATCTGCGCTTGTTTGGGATTCATCATCCTCGGCATCATCATCAACTGTGGTGGTGTCGGTGATCAGGGCTACCTCGGCACCAAGTACTGGCACGACCCTGGTGCTTTCACCAACTTCAAGGGCTTCTGCGCTGTCTTTACCATCGCCGGTAAGTTTCTCCCACTACTTCACTTCTACAATGACTAACAACTCCAGCCTTTGCCTTCGGTGGTACTGAAATGGTTGGCCTCGCCGCCGCCGAGACTGCCAACCCCCGAAAGTCTGTTCCCACTGCCTCTAAGCAGGTCTTTTGGCGTATTGCTCTCTTCTACGTCATCAACCTCTTCATCGTTGGAATCATTCTCCGATCTGATGATAAGCGTCTCCTCGGTGCCTCTGGCGCCAACACCAAGGCCTCGCCTTTCGTCCTCGCCATCCAAGATGCAGGCATCAAGGTTCTGCCCTCCATCTTCAACGCCGTCATCACCATCTCCGTCTTGTCCGTCGCCAACTCGTGTACCTTTGGTTCAACCCGTACCATGCAGGCTATGGCCACCCGTGGACACGCTCCCAAGTTCCTCAACTACATTGACAAGAAGGGACGTCCCCTCTGGTGTGTCCTTATTCAGCTTGCTTTCGGTCTTCTGGCCTATGTCGGAGAGGCCAAGAATGGAGGTACCGTCTTTGACTGGCTTCTCGCCTTGTCTGGTCTTGCTTTCCTCTTCGTTTGGGGTACTATCTGCCTCGCTCACGCCCGTATGCGATCTGGATTCAAGGCGCAGGGCATCAACCTGGACCTTGTCCCTTACAAGACTCCCTTTGGTGTCTGGGGCAGCTACCTCGGCGTCTTCCTCAACGTCATTGCTCTCGTTGCCACTTTCTACTCTTGTCTCTATGTAAGTTCAACCAACCAAGACGGAATTAATTCACTGTACTAACATGACACCAGGCTGCCGACGGCTCTCCTCCCGATGCCGAGTCTTTCTTCATGGGCTTCCTCGCCGGTCCCATCATTCTCGTCCTGTACCTCGGTTACAAGATCTACTCTCGCGACTGGAAGTTGTATGTCAAGGCCATTGATATGGATCTCCAGACTGGCATTGTCCTCCTTGATGAGCCCGAGCCCCAGACCCCCTGGTCATGGAAGAATGCGCCAAGACGTCTGCTCTCGGCTATTATCTAGACATCTTGGCAGAAATTGTCCTTTAAATAGTTTGCTCCGGGGCACAGTAGTTTAAATCTCATTCAATATACCTCCGTCTTACTGCCCTCAATGTCATGTTACCCCAAATCTATTCGACCGGCAACAACTGGAAACGGCCGAATGGGCCAGGATCGGCTATTCTGTGAATTCTGATTCCCAATCTTCCCCAGCTTTCCCCGCAGATCGACTCGCATCATTTCTCCTTTTGGACTCTTGCCTCACGGCCCTACACTGCTACAGGCTCGCATATTTTGCAGTCTTACGTTCCATCAACCCATTTCCCGCCTTTAGCCTGAGTCGACAAGGTTGCCAAGCGCCTTTAGCCTAAAGGCAAAACTGTCCCCATGGGGAAAAGCGAGGTTGCCAATGTTTCACTCAAAGTGACAATAATGCACAAGGAAGCAAAAGCAATCACAGACGAAGCTCAGATATTGGATAATTTTGTCGCTTGTATTCGGCCCGTTACATCGTGTATGCCTCTTGAATTAGCCGAAATCGATTCGTTGCTTGTCATGTACTGGTAATACAGACACATGGATGATACAAGGATTTATCCTGCAGCCTCAAACTGCCGGGTGAGATTTCGTATATAGATACAAATGCAACAGCACGTCTGCAGTGATTTTACTCTGGTGCTCCAAGCAGTTGCATCGAGTCCACTGCGACTCTACACTTTCCAACCTTGACTACGGATACAGCCAAACCGAACGAAACAGAGTCAACATGGGTGTCGCACCAACTACAGTCGGCACTTACGATGCCGCCCTCCAGCGGCGCCAGGCGCTTATGGGTGCCAGTGGCGCGCGAGCCCTCGTCAAGAACTGGAAGGTCGCCCGAATTGCCGCGTTTGCCTGTATCGGAGGTATTCTCTACGGTTACAACCAGGGAATGTTTTCGGGTATTCTGACAATGCCTTCTTTTGAGAGCCGTAAGACTCCTCTTGTTGTTTTTGTGGGGATTTGCTGACATCTACAGACATGGGAGATTACATCAAGAACCAGACCAAGAAGGGTTGGCTTACATCTATTCTCGAACTCGGTGCATGGCTCGGAACTGTCATGTCGGGTGCCATCGCTGAACTGTGCTCTCGTAAATATGGTATCTTGATTGCGACTTGTGTCTTTATCATTGGTGTCGTCATTCAGTCCACTGCTATTCAAGCTGGACACAACGTCATTCTTGCCGGTCGATTCATCACGTATGTACTCCCAATTCGCTTTGATCTCAGCTAACATCTGTAGTGGTATGGGAGTTGGTAGCTTGTCAACCATTGTTCCACTTTACAACTCCGAATGCGCTCCGCCGTATGTGACGACCGATGCTACTGATATATGGAGGCTTACAGTGTTATAGTGAAGTTCGAGGTGCCCTGGTCGCCCTGCAACAGCTTGCCATTACTTTTGGTATCATGATTAGTTTCTGGATCGACTAGTAAGGCTCACGCTCATCAGACCATTTCCATACTGACAATCGACAGCGGCTGCCATTTCATCGGCGGAACTGGCGAGGGTCAAAAAGACGCCGCCTGGCAAATCCCCATCTGCCTCCAACTCGCTCCAGCTCTTATTTTGCTCATCGGTATGGCATGGATGCCATTCTCACCCCGATGGCTTATCCACCATGGAAGAGAACAGGAAGCTAGAGAGGTCCTGGCCAACCTTCGAGATCTCCCTACTGACCACGAACTCATCGAGCTGGAGTTCCTCGAGATCAAGGCTCAATCACTCTTTGAGAAGCGAAGCTTGGCTGAGAGATTCCCCCATCTTCAAGCGGAGTCAGCGATGAACACTGTCAAACTTCAATTTGTTGCTATTGGCGCCCTCTTCAAGTCCAAGGCCATGTTCAAGCGTGTCATTGTCGCTACTGTGACCATGTTCTTCCAGCAGTGGACTGGTATCAACGCTGTAAGTCATTCTCGTATCAACGTGGATCCAGTCAGCTAACAGAATCCAGGTCCTGTACTACGCTCCTCAGATCTTTGGACAACTTGGTCTCAGCAGCAACACCACCAGTCTCTTGGCCACTGGTGTCGTCGGTATCGTCATGTTCATCGCTACCGTTCCTGCAGTCTTGTGGATCGACCGTCTCGGCCGTAAGCCTGTCTTGACTGTTGGCGCTATTGGCATGGGTGCTTGCCATCTCATCATCGCCGTCATTCTTGCCAAGAACATCGATCAATTTGAGACTCACAAGGCCGCTGGTTGGGCTGCTATCTGCATGGTTTGGCTGTTTGTCGTCCACTTTGGATGTGAGTTTAAGCCCAGCTCTCTTTTGCGGACTGATGCTAATGACGCTAGACTCCTGGGGACCCTGTGCCTGGATCATCGTCGCCGAGGTTTGGCCTCTCAGCACACGACCTTATGGTACTTCGCTTGGTGCGTCCAGTAACTGGATGAACAACTTTATGTATGCGACGTGACGTGCTCCTATTTGTGCTAGCTAACGTTGATCAGTGTCGGACAAGTTACACCAGACATGCTGGAAAACATCACATATGGAACCTATATCTTGTTCGGTTTGCTCACTTGGATTGGTGCAGCTTTTATCTGGTTTGTCGTTCCCGAGACTAAGCGACTGTCACTCGAAGAGATGGTACGTATCCTCCCAGCTTTGATAATGCACCCGCTGACTGTCCCCAGGATATCATCTTTGGATCTGAAGGAACTGCCCTTGCTGATAACGAGCGCATGGCTGAGATCAACCGTGAGATCGGTCTTGAGAGCATCATCTACCGTGATCAGTCTACTCATCACACAGAGGTCCCAGAGAAGGAGATGCTGTAATTGTTTGAAGATGAAGCTGCGGATACTGGCTGTCTATTGACTCCTTAATGATATTGGTGATGAGCTATTTGCACAGATTGAATATTCAGAATAGCTATTGTCAATTGACTCTTTCACTCATATCTTAAAAACTTTCTGGCAGCTGTCGTTCATATACCTGGTTGACCTGCGTGATCAGCAAGGATAGGCCTGGCTTAGCTTATAGATCAACGGTCTAAATAATATTGCTCGCGAACCAGGAAGGAGCACCTTTTCTTCAGCAAGCCTAGATCATTAGATTTGGGAATGCTCTGCACGTAGCGCGCAGCTGTGTCTGCAATTTTATCGGCTCCGAACCCAGTCACTTGATAGGTCGGCTAATAACTGAGGTCGTCTGAGTCTCTCAAGGCTCTTTTCACCATATCGGAAACACATCCCGATACACAGGTTTCCTCAACATCAATAAGATTCCCTTTTGGGATAATCATCTCTGTTTTATTGGCCATTGATGTTTAAGCCTAACTGCTATGTGGACTCCTACGTGTCTAAACAGCAAAGGAAGGCACGCCGCCCTAGACGACGAACTTCAGCCTTTTCCAGGGGACTCTGAAGATAGGTCGTCTACGGATTGCCAATGGCGGACATGGACAGTGGTTTCAGATCCAAAATGCCAGCTAGAAAATAGAAGTTTACGCTCAATAAAGACAAAATAAACAAGCACTAATCTGGGCATCCAATGATTCAAGATGACTCACTTCAATAAATTTCCTCTTCCGTCAGAGAACTGGACCTGTACTCTACGCTAACTCCGCGCCGTGACATGCCTCGCCACTGATTTTCGGAAACGAGACAGCGCCGGACCAATCAGATTGCCAGCATATCCAAGACAGCATCATCATTGTATCCGAGCTCGAAAACTCGTTTCTGGCGAGGACTCATGCAAAATCTCAACTATTGGGGTCCCACTTTGAGTACCTCTGAGATAATCATTTTACAGGTGCAATTAAAGTAGCTCAATGACTTAAATATTAAGGATAAGTCTTTGGATTCTTGTATTTCCCATTCATTTTCTTCTCAACATCTATAATAGCAATCAATGGCTTTCCTTGTTTCTCCCTTCGGCCTCGGTGTCTCAATAATAGCCATCCTGATCGGGGCTATCATCTTCGCCAATAAGAAACCGAAATTCCCAATTATCAACAAATATCCCAAAGACTTCTTCCACCGTCAGGCGCATCACGAGTACAAGACAAACACAAGACAGCTACTCAAAGAGGGTGCTGCCAAGTATGGCGAGAATCCCTTCCACATCCTGGTCCCAAATGGTATAAAGACAATTCTGCCCCCTTCTTGTGTCGGCTGGGCCAAGAACAACAAGGACTTGGACCATTAGCAACTTGTGAGAGACGAATACTTTGCTAGCTACCCTGGTTTCGACGTTCAGCATGTCTTGCATCACCCGAATAGGATGGTCATCAACATGGTCCAGGGAAAGCTGTCCAAAACCGACAAGACTCTGCCTGTCATGAATGAACACATCAATACAGGTTTATCTGACATTTGGGGAGAAAACAAGTCTTGGAACACGATCAACTGGGAAGATGGAACTACTGGCGTTATTTCTCGTGCAGCAGCATCCATCTTTGCTGGGCCGGAGCTTGTTGCTGACCCTGAGTGGCAAAAGGTCTCGAGGGCTTATGTTCTGGACTACTTTGGAGCTGTTGGAGAAATGCATTTGTGGCCCTCGTGGTTGAGATGGTTGGTTGTCTGGTATCTCCCAAGGCCCGCAGTGTTACGATTCGTGCCCGTAACAGCGCTGTAAGGCTTCTATAAGCAGCTGTACACACCACTGTAATTGCTACAATAGCAGTTATAGCCCAATCTTTTGCCCTGTGGCGTAGTGGTTAGGTGTGACCGTTACACGCAGCCTGCCGTGCCGGTCTGAAGCGAGCGCGCGAGATGGTGAACAAGGTCGTTCAGAAGAGACGACAGGAGGAAGAGGAGGCTAATAAACAAGGAAAGGAGCCTCCTGCATACTATGACGCCCTTGTTTGGACTCTTGAGTCGCCACTCGGAAACGAGTTTGAGTCGGCGGATGTTCAGCTTGCTCTGGCTATGGCCGCTCTATTTACCACGTCAGAGCTGTTCCGACAGATTCTCATTGAGGTTGCTCGTCGCCCTGAGGTTGTTGAGCATTTGAGACGAGAGATTGAAGATGCTGCACCTGATCACGACTTTTCGGCTACCTCGCTCGTCAAGATGCAGTTGCTCGACAGCTTTATGAAGGAAACCCAAAGGCAAATTCCCTCACTAGGTAGGTACTTTCTTCGGAAGAGTTTTCACATTTACTAACTCATGGAAGTCATATTGGAGAGATTGGTCATCCGCGACACCCGGCTTCCTGATGGCACTCTTCTCGAAAAAGGAACTCACATCGCCATCGATTCTCGAGAGATGTACGACCCCGCCAAGTTCGAGAACCCTGAAGAGTTCGACGCGTGGCGCTTTTATAATCGTCGACAAGCTGGCGACAACACAAGCTCGTTCGTGCAGTCAAGCCCAGAGCATGCTCAATTCGGCATGGGCAAACACCTATGCCCTGGAAGGTTCTTTGCTGGCAGCGAGTTGAAGCTTTGCCTGGCTCATATAATACTCAAGTATGACATTAGATTGAAGGACGGGTGTTTGGGAAAGCCTATGCCGTCTGGCTTTTTGAGTGCTACTGATCCACATACCCAGGTGGAAGTTCGAAGAAGATAGTGCTGAACATTGTACTTGTATGCGTGATAGACTAGAAATTCATTTTAGGAAGTAGGGCGTATTCTCGCGGCTGGGAAAGACTGCCTCCATGCAACGTCAAAGGGGAGTAACAAGACATCACTTTATAGTTTTATTGCATCATGACTGGGGTCTTGTTCTTCTTCCTGGCAGAACGATCAAATAAGCAGCTGCACCAAGAAATCGATCACTTCTTATTCTTCTTCTTTCTCTTCTCCTTGCACCCGGCGCACAATTTCTCAACCTCAGTATCAATTAACTCAGTTGGTGTTCTGCAAGCCCCAACTATGCCTCTTGACACATTACACGGGTAAGTAACATTCCTTGTCATTTTACCGTTGCGGCAATCTGGGCATATCTCAAACTCTCTGCATTGCCGACACATTGTAGTGGACTGTAGTAATAGGGTTAGGCTGTAGAGTAATAGATTGTTGTTTAGAATGGAAGATCTAATCAAGTTGAGCTTTCCAAGTTACAGGGCGAAAACGAGGCAATTTATAGTCCAAGGAACATGAGTGACTCTGTGACAAGTGATGTGCTTTTCACAGCGAGGAATAGCTTAGAATTTCACCATTGCCTGGGCTTTGAACAGATGAACATTGCCTCCTGGTATCTGTCACCATGATTCACCTCAAGAATCTCACCAACAGTTCACCGTTTAGTAAAGCATGCACAGAAACAGATAGACTGAAAGAAGTCAGTTACTCAGCCTCGCAATTCGTTATATCACGCTTAATCATAACACTGGCATAGTACAATAACGCTGGCTGCTTACACAATAAGTAGATTGTGTTTGTTAAGTCAGTCTAAACTTCTAAGTACCGCAAGACAATACTGCATTTCCAATATCCAAACTCGAGTGAATCTTTCCCCAATATGTCAGTAAACGACCTTCATTTCTTCTTACTTCTACTTCTACATTTAGAACACAACGTTCTAGTTGTCTCGACCCTCCTTCCGCGTCTGCCACATCTTCCAAAGAAGCCTCGAGACTGGGGACAACAGTGGTCAGAGAATCGCTGGTTAAGAAGGATTTCGCAGACCTGGCAGACGGTTTGGTATGTTATTTCTATACACATGACGAAGCTCTTGGATTTGGGCCGGCAATGGGATATTGACTTAGTTAATCGTGGTACAGATTGAGAGACACGATAACGAAACTCAGTAGAGATCCAATTGTCACTTGTGTAGAAAAGATAGAAATGCAAGGCATATACTTCTAATTTATAGTCCAAGCCATTGAACTATAGTAGCCTGGCTCGTGATCTTCGATATGAAGCCAAGTTGATGTGTCAAGACGTTTGCTCAATTCGATCACAGCATACAGCATGATCTATTCACGGCACTGAGTCCTCGAAGAAGCCTCACCAAGCGGCTTGATGATTTGTCCAAACCGATATCTTGCTTAATCGCGAGAAGAAAGCGTCTTTACCAATTCCTATTCAGCAACTAGAACAGTTTGGGAGGCTAATGTTCCAAACAGCTACGTACTGCCTGCGATACAGCATTGAGAGTCGGAAGAGATTGCGGATTAAGTAGCGAATAGTTTAATACATAAATGAAAGATACAATCACAGCATCTGTAGAACAGAGAAAACAGGTACAAGATGCCACCTAATGAATGAGACCGTCGTTCTTGACCTGCTCGAGGTACTTGAAATAACTCGCAGTGCTGTTTCGTCGAAGCTGTTTGCCATACTTGATGAAGGCAAAAGCAAGAGAAAACTGCGCCATTGCAACAAAGGCAGCGACAAGAAAAGCATTCTGATAACCCATTCCTGTAACCCAGGGGGTGACACTGAGAGAGGTCAGTAGATGAAAGCTTAAAGGAGGGTGAATCACGTACCCGTAGCCAATGGCAAAGCTCATGGTGTTGCGAATCAGAATGATAGTGACAATGGCGTCAGAGCCAAGTTCGGTGTAACAGTCGATGCAGTAACTGAGAGGGAGCTGACAGCCTGCAGTGATTGCGGCACCTAAGATTCCCATGGCGATCAAGAGCCCTGACCAGTGAATCTGATGAGCCGCTCCGACGCCCCAGAGTAGCAGTCCACCTGGTACGAGAAGGCCCAGAACAGCATAAAGCCAGAGTCGGTATTCAGGCTCGCGGATACCGTTGTTACGGCGCGTCATGTAGAGGACGAACTTGTCTCCAGCCGGGCCAGAGAAGAATGACCTGCTTGTCGTTAGCTCATGTATGATTGGAGTAAAAGTCCAGAAAATACCTACCCGATAAAGACTCCAATAACAGTAGCGATGTAGCAAAGACCAACCGAGCTTGCTTTAAATGAATAAGGAGGGGCCGAGAGAATGATAGATGCTGTACCATTGAGGACATTGAAGTAGCAAACAACAGCGCCGTACATGAAGCCACAGAACACAACAATTGGCAAAGAGAAGTACTTGAATGGTCGAATGAGCATGCCCTTGAGGGGAACGCTGCCTTGGACATGCTCGCTTCGGAAGATCTTCATCTTGTCGAGGAATGTCTTGGAGGAGGGGAGAACGGTGCCGTTGACTACATCGACATTTGAAGTAGTCTGCGACTCTACTTCCTTCTTGCCATAAGTAGGAGACTCAGTCGGTTTGTTTATATCGACAGGATCGTTGAGATGGAGTGGAGTGGCCTTTCGGTTGTACTTTGTTTCCTCCATCAAGAACAGACATATGACGAATGCGATTGCGTTGAAGATGGCACACCAGTGCTACTCTAGAGTCAGTCGAGGAACTTCTTATTAGTGTTTGTTACTTACAAGAACCCATTCCCAACCTTGTCCGTCGTTTATGAAGCCAGAGATGACAGGCGCAACAAAGTTTGAGCCTCCAAGGAACAAAGCGTAGTAAGCGATATATGTGCCTCTCTCGTGAGCAAAGTACTGGATGGGTCAGTGAGATTGAGAAAAGCAAGGCGAGTAAGATGGCTACTTACAACATCTGATACGGAGATTTCACAGAGTGACTCGATGGGAGCACCAAATGTCCCTTGGAGGACCTTATTGGCGATCCATTGGCCGTTTGTGGTTGCATGGGGGGCCCAGATCATGATTCCCTGGTGACCGTGAGTATGGAAGAAACACGCAAGAGGTGGTAGACTTACAGTTGTTCCTAGTAAGGAAAAAAGGTACACAGGGCGTTTGCCGAATTTCTGTGCCAGAGGCTGCCAGATCAGACATCCCCATCCGAAAGTCAAGAACATGTACCCGGTTCCAGAGTTCAGATCACCGACAGTAAGGCCAGTGGCAGCTGAGATTGGAACAAGAACGGAGTAAATTGCGGCCGAAGCAATACCGATAGCAAGGCAGTATCTGTAGATCATAGATGTTAAGTTTCTGCTTTCCCCTGGCTTGCTAGTTCTACTCACACGCATAGGGTTGCCATTAGCAGGGTCTTTCTCCACCTGCTCCAGTTCAAGGGATCATCTGGATCATCAGAAGGTGTTGGTACGAGAACAATGTCCCGATGGCCTTGAGCATGGCGAGCATCCAAGGTGCCATCAAAGCCAATAAGAAGGACCGTTCCAGGAACAAAGTCCGACACGGGCTGGGGCGAGATGTCGTCTGATCCCATGTTGAAGTATATAATAGAACGAGTAAATTGGTAGATTCCTGACTTGAGGTCTATGGGTCTGTGAAGATCTGTTGCTGGCGAACAGGCCAGGGATTATATACATGCAATGAAGGGATACCAAGCAGCCGGAACGCGATAACACCTTTTAAACATAGCGCCTTGTACTAGATCGCAATCTCCCCATCGCCCAGACAGTCTAGATTGCACTTCAAACGTCACCTCGTTCTCATTCTAGGGTTGATCACGATATCGTCTAATCCGGGGGTGGATCTGGGCCTGCGGGGTTGCAGCCAATAGTTGGTATTTACGAGTTTTAGCTTATCTTTCAGTTTGGCGAACCGTGAACCGATTCAATCGTGAGACCATGTCTTGACCAATCATTGACTTTTGCGAGGATCCTACCAATAGATATCATTACCGAATGTTAGGTTATCTTGAAAGCGGTTCTAGCAACGGCATTTCGCTTGTCTCCAAGTACAGTATGCATCATATGATACTAAGCTAGAGGCCGAAGGAGATCGACTGAGTCCTGCCCGGCAATGGTATCCGGGTTCTTAGTATAGATATAAAGCTACGATTAGAGCCAAGCTCTATCTAATCATCATCCCTCACCAGTCACGACTCTGCCTCCACTACCTTTCCATCATACACCATGGCCTCTGTTGTTGAATCTCTTCCTAAGGGATTTGTCTACCATTCTCAGCCCCAAAAGTCTGCTGACACTTCTGTCCTGGCCGATTGGGAGGTCCAAGCTGAGAAATGCCGTAAAGTCCTTCGAGAATCTCTCAACCCAGCTTGGCTTCTACCATCTGGTCAACTCCCCCCTGCTGACCAGCTCAATGTGTCTAATTTCATTGAGACATGCGGTTCCCTCTCAGCACGAGAGCTGGAGATCACAGCTACCAGCGCAACGAAACTGGTGGAGCAAATGGCCTCTGGCTCTCTGACGGCTGTTGAGACTGCCACTGCCTTTCTCAAGAGAGCTCATATCGCACATCAGATCACTAACTTTGCTACCGAGTTTATGATTGCTGATGCTCTCGAAGCCGCTGCTGAGCTTG
Source organism: Fusarium denticulatum (assembly GCA_013396175.1). Lineage (NCBI taxonomy): Eukaryota > Fungi > Ascomycota > Sordariomycetes > Hypocreales > Nectriaceae > Fusarium > Fusarium denticulatum. Next base: position 67,367 of record JAAOAK010000080.1, on the reverse strand, counting down.
ATGCCTATTTCAATGCAGCCGGCAAAATCAAGGGTCCCTTGCACGGTATCCCGATCTCGACCAAGGAGCATATTTGCCATAAGGGACAGATAGCTCACTCGGCTTACGTCGCCCTTATCGACAATGTTGCCGAAGAAGACGCCTTGATTGTGCAGTGTTGCAAAAAGGCTGGAGCAGTATTCCATGTCCGAACGAATGAACCTCAAAGCGTAATGGTTAGTCAGTCTTCCCTCGTTCGATGATATGTCACTGATGATTTAGCACATTGACTGTTCCAACCCAATATACGGCACGACTGTGAACCCGCACAACCGAACATTAACATGCGGCGGCTCGAGTGGAGGAGAAGGTGCTTCGCTGGGACTACGTTGTGCAGCCTTGGGTATTGGTACCGACCTTGGAGGTTCTGTTAGAGTACCCGCTGCATTTTGCGGCGCATATGGCATGAGGACTACCGCACTACGCAACCCGTACAAAGGCGTGTGTCTCCCTGGGGCTGGACAAGAGAGCATACGATGCGTTATCTCACCTCTAGCCAGCACTGCAGAAGACCTTGGCCTCTTCCAGAAGGCTGTTCTTGATCAGGAACCCTGGGAGATTGAAACATCGCTGGTGCCTCAGCCTTGGAAGCAGGCCAGTTTGCTAAAGCCTGGTAACTTTACGATTGGTGTTATGTGGGAGGATGGGTAAGTTCTATGTCTTTTCTCGTGCCCATAAGCTAACTGCCGTCGCAGCATTGTTCGACCCCATCCCCCAGTGCTTCGCGCACTTCGATACGCCGTTGAAAAGCTCAAGACAGCAGGCTTTACTGTAGTCGACTTTGAGCCATATAACCACCAAGAGGGCATGGATATTGTGTCGAAACTGTACTTTCCTGAATGTGCTGTAACACAGAAGGAACTCTTGGAGAAGGGAGGAGAGCCTATTGCGCCGCTGTCGGACTATATCTTCAACTTTTCTCCGCCACGGCCCCTTACTATACAGGAGAACTGGGCTTTTAATCTCAAAAGAGACACTTTACGAGATCAGTAAGTATACAGTAAACTCTAGGCTGACTTAGCTGACTTCTTCAGGTACCATAAGGTCATGAAGGATCGAGGTGTTGACTTCATCCTCTGCCCTGCCTACGTCGGGCCTGCTGCAAAGTTGGGCGATGGACACTACATTCCGTACACGGCCATTTGGAATCTCCTCGATCAGCCAGCCATTACATTCCCAACCGGACTAAAGGTTGAGCCAACCGATACACCATACTCTGACTTCAAACCCCGGTCGGCTGAAGAGGAAAGAGAATACAATAAATGTAAGTCATATTGTCGGCGATATTGCTGAATTCATGCTGACACGGACATAGACTCGCCTGAAGAGTATGCCGAGGCACCGTTGGCGTTGCAAATTGTTGGCAAGCATTTCCGCGATGAAGACACGGTCGCTGCTACAGAGTTGGTGTCAAAGATTGTCCAGGGATAAACAGGTTGAAGGCTCTAGATAGAACTGAGGAATCGCAAATTTAAGCTTTTCGTATTCTAAATGAACCACACCATTTCAAACTCAGAAGAACTAATAGAGAGTCAACCCCGATACCATTAACAGCGGATGGTAGGCTTGTGACAATTGTATTACATCTATTCGTATCAGCCATTGGAGTCCATTAGCTTAGGGGCTAAGTTAGTGAGAGCTCCTGGAGAAGACCAAAAGCGCTAGCGCCAGGTCTCCTCTTATCGCCTGTTGCACCTTAAAACCCCGACTTCCCCGCTTCTGATCTGACCCTGGTACCACAACTAACCTCTCCGCTTTCACTGCATGCATAACCGTTCACGCTTCAGATACCCATGAGAACATCACCGCCTGCCTGATCATGCCAGATGCTAAATTACGTGCAAAGACTGGCTGCGTCACATGTGAGCATTGATAGTACAAGTATATGTGTTTACTGACCGTTCATAGGCAGACAGCGCCGAGTCAAATGTGACGAGGCGAAGCCATCATGTCGCAACTGCTCTCGTTTTGGTCGCAGCTGTTCGTGGCCCAAAGCCACCGATATGGCTGATAAAAGGCATCGTCGACGACGTGCAACTCCCGATTCTTCGTCTATCACTAGCGAAGGCAGTTCCCCACCCAAGACTGGCGAGACCTCACATGAGATGGTCCCGATTCTGAATAACAGGATATCACTTACAACTATCAACCATCCACTCTGCGAAACGGAAATCGAATTTGAGTTGGTGCATCACTTTTACAGCTTCCACTTCAACTCTCTCACTCTTCCAACAAAGGACAAGTCATACTTCTTTCAGTGCCAGTCAGACCTTATGGACATGATGTCACACAACAAAACCGTCAAATATGCCATATTAGCTAACTGTGCCTCTAACAAACATGCACTGATGAACAACGATCGATATCGTCTCATAGCTTTGCGATACTACACAGAAGCTATGAGAGGGCTGAACCAGGAGCTTGCGGACTTTTGTCCATCAGATGCCTATCGGCACTCGTGTTTACTAACGGTTGCGTCATACTTGTACGTTTATAATGTATGTACTCAATCACCTTGCTGTTCTATCTGATATTGGCTAACGTGACTCACACCCAGTTCTGGAGTCTCGATGTGATGTCCGATCCAAGGCCTCACGTTGTCGGGGCTGTGAAGCTGCTCAGCTTGAGAAATCGAGGCAACAGGTCATTAAGGCCATTCATCCAAAGCTGGGACAGGGTCAATGTTGAAAGCGTGCTGTATCAAGGCTTCTTACTATCCATCAGAACGCCTTTCAGACCCGAGTTTCGACTAGACTCAGAATTCATCAGCCATGCTGAGGATTTGCTCCGCTCATACGATAACGCGAATCCATCCTCTATAAAACCAAACATCGTGCTCGGTGTACCTACGTCCCTGTATCGACTTATACTACGGATAATCGACTCATATAACGTCCCTCGGAGTAGTCTTTCCGATCACCTAAAGGGCTTGAAGGCTGAGCTGCAGTACTGGGAGCAGTTGCTATTTGATGACGGAAACAGCCAGAATCTTCAGAATGGAGATTCACGCTTCAACGACCTGATGATAATCGCAACTTCCCTCCTCCTTGATCTAATCACCGAAGCACTGACGACAATTGATGATACAATCTGTCCGGCATCCTCGGCTGGAGAAGGAGATGGGAAGCCCTGGAGATGGCAGTTCGATCTGGCCATGAATATTCTCCAATGTCCCGAAGAACATCAAAAATGGAGCGGTTGTTATTTAGGAGCATGGCCATTGCTGGTCCTTGGGTACGGTGCTAGGTCAGTGGAAGAGATTACCCTGGTGAAGGACATCTTAAAAAGGATGCAGCAGCGCATAGGATATGGCGAGGTACAGAGAATACGAGACGAATTGGACGAAATTACCACATACAAGAGGGGTTCGAAGGTTTGGGTACGCCAAGAAATACCCGGTTAGATTTATCTTATCACGGCGTCTTCTAGATGTATAGTGCAGCTTAAGTGAATATGCTGGAAATAACTAAAACCCGAAGTGTCTCTCATAGACTCTTAATGTACTAACCCTCATCACAACTTAGGCACTTGTGAGATCTGTTAGGATTCATTTAGGGTTGGTAAAATATATCTTGCGTCTTTTCTTGTTCTCTTATGCCTAGGGGTGCTGTGACATAACTTGTATCAAGATACATAGAAGAATAGAAGCAAATTCCTTGCTTACCTCTCAGCCACCCTCCATCCAAGCCAGAATCTCCTACTAGGTAACCAAATCTAAGCAGCCTCGCTTGCGGTATCATCTGCCTCTCGTGGAGGGGGTCCGCCAGGGCCGCCAGGGCCACCTCCTCCAAAGTTAGGGTTGGTATGTCCTCCATCCTCATATCTGAAGACGGCAGGGGTAACCTTCTCAGTGGCAGTGATGTTAATGCCATAAGCCAACCAGCCAAAGACGCCCTCAGCAACAGTGTCACCAAGAAGGGTCCATTCAACTACCGGGTCGTAGTCCTGGTTGGCAGCCTGAGCCAGAATTCCGTCACGAGCATTTGTGGTCTGGGCCTGCGTGTTGGTGTTGTAAGGAGCAAGAGTTTCGACCTCGTCGATTAGGTCCTGGTCGAAGTAAGTCTGCCCAATATGGCTGCTATAGATATCGTTCCCAAGGGTCTTGTTCTGGTACAGAGTGGCGTTTGCATGAGCTAGGAGGTGGATGTGCGTCGTACGGCCAACATAGTGACCTGGGAAGAGGGTCTCAAACTGAGCGACGCCATCTTCATCGGTTGGCTGGATTCCTCGGCCAAAGGTCTTGTTAATGTTGGCCTTGTCATTAAAGTTTCCGTTTCCCTGATTATTCACGCCACCGTAAACACCAGTCGCGTTACAGTGCCAGATCTCGAGGTACAGCTCTGGCACAGGCTCGCAGGTAGTTACGTCGATGATTTGGTAGTCGAGAATAAGATCAACGCCCTCCTGGTCCTCTTTCAGATCGCTCCGAACAGACTCGCCACTGACGTCTAGTGATTATTAGCGCTTGTCAGTTTCACAGCTAACCAACACTTACAGTATGGACCGAGAGTGACCTCCGGAGTCAGCACGCATGAGTTTTGGCCTGCGAAGAGGATATCGGCTGAGGTGTTGGGTGTATACCCAAGGTCGGTCTTGTTGTGGTCCTTGTTGAGCACATCCTCAAGATCGCGCTTCTTGATACCACCTGAGGTAAGGCACATTAGAAAGGGATCAGCTATGTAGTGGGTATTACTTACGCTTTCGGCGATGCTCCTCGATCAAGGCAGAACGACGCTTGATGTTACGGTCGGTGACACCTCTGGCCTTGAGCGTCTCAGCACAGTGACGGAGGGACAGTCGCTCGGCACTGGCTTCGAAGGAGCGACGCTGCTCAAGCTCATCGTGGTGGTCTTCACCTGGATGGGCCACGGCTGCAACAGCCAATGACAACGCAATTGAAGCAGAGAAACGCATGGTAATAGATCAGAACAAAGACAGTGATGTGAACGAGGTCAACTGTTGGCATAAACAAGTCAGACAGACGAGAAATCCAGTTCCCTTTATGCATTTTCAGACCGACTATCCCACTTGACCTTCCAGTTCCCAGGGTTGTTTCACACCGTTATCCCACCATCATCACAAATCACGTCTTTGTCCCGTCCGTCTTGGCAATGTTACGTCGATAAAGCTCCGTAATGCGAAAATGGCCGTACTTGGCAGGAGGATCCATTTCACATGTCGATCTGCCTGAAGAGGTGTGATGGTTGCAACGTGACGTTAATAAACAGTCCTTCCTCATTCGCTGTGATATACGTAACCCATGGTAGATCATCGGGATGTGGGCAAACATACTCGATAAGGTCCACAAACGGTTCGGGAACCGACTCATTAGAGAAGGTCAAAACGCACAGCCGTATGGAGTATACAGACCCATATATGATATATCCGAGGTTTCAGGTTTTTAAAGATTCTGCCGGCGGCATTACAGCCGGGCGCCGCGGTCAAACAAGTTATGTCATATTTGATATATTGCAGAGACGAGTTACTAAAACAGGAATGCTCTAAGAATTAAAAGAAGTCCTGTAGTGAGACAAGTAGATTTACTACATTGGGTGGAGGATGTACAGTAGACTGTATGTAAATATCAAAGCTTGCCCGACTCAAATTAGGCTCTCGCTTAATCGCTTTAATTATTAAGCTTATGTTTACTAGAAGTGTTACAGATGAGACTCTAACTTGTCTACTACAAGAACGCCAATTTAATGCGAAAGCCACAACAGCACTATACTATAGTAGTACCGTAGTTTACAGCCTCTGAGTGGATATTTCAAGTTGGGGCTGCATTGATTGTACTGATAGCTGTTTCTGCTCCCACTTCCGATTCATGGGTTTCTACAGGGATAGTGTGTGCCGTTCAATTTTGATCCTTTTATCAGACCCTCTGAAAGAGGGGTAACTCATTCATACAACAGATACAGGGTTGTCGAATTGTCTTTATCTGTGTCCTCGGGGACTATCCGTTAGATTATCCAGAATCAACGACACCTCGTCATCAATAACCTCTAGTATATGCTCCGGACCATATTGAGGGTTCCAACCGATGGCCTTAGCATGATCAGGCTCATACCAAGAACTTAATCCACGCATCAATTATTAACCATTCATCTCCAGCCAGAGAAGTGAGAAAGGAATCACTTACTTTCCAGCAATTTTTAGATCAATAGTGTCAGACTTAATACCAAGACTCTTGCCGATAGTCTCACGTGCCTCTTCAGTAATTGGCCGAACCTGATCATCGTTGACAAGGCCTCGGTTATATAAAGCCTTGGCAACACCTTTGTATAAGTCCATCCAGCTGACACGGCCGGTAGAAGCAAGGTAGAAACCATTTTTACCATGGTCAAGATCTTGTCCATTGAGGACCGCTTTAATGAGCAGAATGGCGTAGTTGATAGTGTCACTGATACTACATACTGGCCATTTCTAAAGGGAGTTTTAGTATGGTAATCTTAAAGCAAGATTTTAATAAAACTTACATCAGACGGATCTGTGATGCTATAGACGTGTTTACAAGCTAGGGCAGCATTGACGATATCGACAGTCTGAATTGAGATAGGATTGCCGAAACCTTCGCCTTTGCCATCTGATCAAAATTAGCACAGGACTTCATTTCTATATAGAAGAAAACAGTATAGAGCTTACAGACGATGCAAGGGGAGAAGACATAAGTCTTAACTCCAAACTCTAAACCAAGCTCGACAACGCGGCAATTGGTATTAACGGACTAGTAAAAACAGTCAATCAGTTCAACCATCCGCGAATGTACTATGCAGCGAATCGGTTACTCACAACTTTCATCTCCTGCATCGGAGCTTTTGCATTCTTCTGAAGGTCATACAAGTCGGGATCGGCATCGCTAAGCGGTCGGTCGTTGGGTAGCCCCGAAAGGCTTGAGAACTGTTTAGTACCCGAAGCATAGATGAAGTGCGTGTCTGTTCCTGTCTGAGTCTTCAAGACTGATAGCGCCTTGATGAAAGATATTTGGCTCTGTAAACTGTATGCATCGATTAGGAAGACGACGAGATTGATTCTCTTGGATACAATCAATTCTCGGACTTGATCTTCATCTTCAAGAGAAATTTGGACTGGTTCAGCGCCGTAAAGCTTCTTCACAACCTCGACTTGTTCAGGCTTGCGAACGAGAGCATAGAGCTTTTCGTAACCCGAAATCTGCGCGGACTGCCATCGAGCAAGCAGTGTGCCACCGAGATAGCCAGACGCCCCAGTAATAAGAATATTAGCTTTTGTCATAGCGAGTAAGGTGAAGAAAATAGTGCCTCTGGTAGTTCGCAGGGATAACTATATACTGGACATTGATCTGTATTTATCTGTTAGTATACCATTTGTTTTACATGCTGAATTGAAACTCAGAGACTGGAATAACGTAATGAGGGCTTTGTAAGCAAAAAATAATATTGGAATCCCCACGGCCTGACCCAGAAGGTCAATCATGACGCTTCGGCGTAGCAGTGACCAACCGAAGATCATAAGGCTGCGGGGATCATTGCCCGCATTGAGGAGGTTAGTAATAACATCTTCGGCCAAGCAGCAATTGAACCCGAAAATTGAAGGCCGTATGGAGAAGAGTCCCAATTTAAGATTAATAATAAAATATTAGTTATTAATCAGCAATAGGAACTAAAGATCGTCTATGTCATGAATGCAAGAAAACACCCATTGAGCCTCACTCTCTGAAGACCTTTGAAGGAGAGTATGTAGCTCCTAATGATGCGGAGTTTCATCCTGAACTGCCTGGCGTCCTGAGACGGGGATGTCTAATAATGCAGAACTGTCCAGAGATATAGTACTACTTTGCTGGTGTAGGTTTTACAAGCTGGTCGTTTGCCGTTGCATTTTAATATATGTTTGCGACAAGGGTTACTCGCCTGAATGACTGGTCTAGACCTCCGAACTAACTTTGTGCTTGTGACAGGGACCATCGCATGATGATGAGTGGTCAGTCATAGGCTTTGAGATGCGCGCATATTTCTTTCGCAGAGGTGAGATTGGAAACAAGTCTAACGCAGGTCGGAATAACCTCAAAGGTCAAATAGGCACCAGTCTAGGCAGGCGGCCCTTTGTTTCGCCGGCGCGCCTATTTAAATATGGGGTCTGCCGATACATACAGTTTCCACAAACACTTCGCATCATCAAGCAAGGCCTTGAAAACATCACTATGGTGGGCTCCCCTATAATAGACTCAACTTTCTCCGTTGTCTCGGGTGAGCTCTGTTTCGGATCCTTACACAACATTTGGTTCGGTTCCTCTGCTCCCTCTCAAGGCCTTCCCTTCGCCCCGCCGCAACCAAGTGGCACAGTTATAGCTCACAGCATCAACTACAACATTGCTGCACAAAAGGGGATCTGGAATGTCTTCAAACTTGTGGCCTCTGAGACAAGTGATGCAGTAGCATGGTTCGTGGCTCACGCAGATGTCGATCCCAGGCAGGAAGTCGAAAAGATTCTCCGCATATCTGGCTCACCTTATGAACCAGATCATGGAAGCACGATGAACAACGACGCCACTTCTCAGGCTGGAGTTTTCGTGATCAATCGTTATGACTGGACCTACTACGACAGACGGTGCTTTAATGAGATTGGTGAAGGCCAGGAAGAGGGCGACGATGATACGCTGGCAAACTCCAACTCTCTTGGTCTTGTTGATCGCTCTGTTGCGCAACAAATGGTCCAGCAATGGCAGGGCCAACGACCAAGCCAACGAGATAGCGCAGAGCATGGACTCTGGTTGTATATCCCCGATGGAGAATACATGTTCGGCCGCTTTGGGTTCAACGATACGTATACCGCAGCAAGATCTTTCCTGTTCTTCTCTGCAAACACAGAGTTCACAAAGACAAGTTTCTTGGGAATCCCAGGAACATTACGAGAATACATGACACCACAAGAGATGTTTGAGCGCGAATTGCGAGAAGGAGTCGACTTCTCGGGAATGGACAAGGTCCAAGACATGGTCTCCTGTCAATATGTTTCCCGGCCGCCAGCTTCTGAGTTGCTTGAGCCATACGACCCAAGCGACTACATACTGAGAGAACAAGACATTGAAGCCTTGCGAACCTATCGCGAAGAACATGCCTCCCATAATGGCGTGCAACTCACTATCCATGGGTTCGTCGATCCGTGGAAGCAGCCACTATTCGATCTCGTAAACGAAATGGCTCTTAGTTATCTCGAACATTTCGTCCTTCCTCATCTTAGAGGTGAGAATGTTGCAGAAATGGCCAAGACGTTATTCCCTGACTACGAGAAGGACAGTCAACCTATCAGCCTAGACGTTGCCTCATATCGTTACTTCGCTCAGCCGGACCAAGACCTGATTTCAGACTTTGACTTGTCTCAAGTGAGCGTTCGTCTTCGAGAGTTCCTCGAGTCTCACAGCAAGTATAAGTCCAGGGTCTTCGGAGACGATACTAGTCGAGGAATGTGTCGGGTGCTGAGCTACATACTCACTGAGGTATTTGAGATGGCTAACAATGTGTCTGTTGATTGCGAACATAATAAGATCCTGCCATGCCATGTTCGTCAGGCTGTTTTGCTTGATGAAGACATTCTTAGTTTGTTGTGTTTCTCAAAGGTTTTGTGGGAGGGAAACTTATAAAGAGATGTGTACTCGTGGGGCTTCCGTTGGGTCTGATCCTCGACCTCGATAGCTCGAGTAATATGAGAAGGCGGTGGAGCGAATGGAAATGGCGGCGATTGGCTAAATCGTCTCTTACCTAATATTGTTCCTTGTCTAGTAAGACATGGACGGTTGTTACGCGATGCATGTCAGCAATTGATTTCTGCCTAACAACCAAGAACCATCAACTCAATAAGCCTATTAAGTCCCACAATCAGATCTAATTTTATCTAGAAAATTGTGCTTGCAAAAAAGTCCTGGCAAACGTCGCCATGAAACTCATCATAGTTGGCGCTACAGGCTATATCGGCGCCGGGATCCTTCGTCAAGCCCTCGCGCACTCAGACATCACCAGCGTCATCGCTGTTACTCGCCGGCCTCTAGAACAAAGCGCCGCGAGGCTACAAAACGTCATTGTTTCGGACTATGGTACATACTCGCTCGCGGCAAAGGAAGCTTTTGCTGGTGCAGGTGCATGTATCTGGACTGTAGGCGTGACGCCTCGTCATGCATTTCGAATGAACCCGGAAGAGGTGCGCAAGGTCTGTCAGGACTACACTATAGCCGGCCTTGAAGCCATGCGTTCCTCCGGCCTCGCACGACCGTTTAGAGTAGCATATCTCAGCGCGGTGGCAGTTCCACGGGATGTCAGCAAGAATCTATGGTGGGCTCCGAAGTTCAGACGGATACGGGTAAGAGATGTCTAATACAACTATCAGGCTTCATGTTCGAAGTGGTTGTTTCAATTACTGACATCCGTGTATCCTAGGGCACAGCAGAGAACCAGGTTATCACGTTTGCGAAGGCTAGCGATGGCGCGGTAGAAGCGGTGATAGCTAAACCTGGGCCTGTGCCTGCCCAGGGTGGTATGCTTCTTACTGCCCTGGCAGCTATATCTAGAGGTTTAGGTATTGGAGTCACTGAGGCCGTGATTTTAGATGATCTGGCTATTGTTCTGATTGACCAGGTTGTTCATGGAATTGAAAAGGACCCGCTGTGGCCAGCGGATTTAAATCGCTTGGCGCAACAAGTTAAGGAAAAGAAGGGCCTGAACTAGGGAAGTTGACAGATAAGGTGGATGTATACCAAGTGCCTATTAAACTTCGGCAAAGGCCGCATAACTATTTGTACTTTATCTGAAGCTCCTTGGCAGCCTCGATTGCTTGCTTTGCCTGCTCTGTATACTTCTTCTGGTTTGCTTGCTGGATACTGAATGTTTGCTGGAACTTCTCTACCATGAACGGCTTCAAGACTGTCTTTTTTGCCGTAGTGTAGTCATAGATGGCAGTGTCGTCGATACATCGTGCGGCCAAGCGGCGGTATTGTTCTGATAGAATCCAAGCTTCCATCTTGAGTGACGTTGACTCATTGGTTGGAGCTTCAGCCAGCTTATACAGTACAGTGATGTGGTCTGGGAACTCAAGAGGCTATAACGAAGCGGCTGGTCAGTATTGATGATGCTGGGGCTGACAGGGGAGTTATACAAATTTGTATTCCGTTGTGATGCTTTTGAGAATAAGGCCGAGGCTACGTGGTGTCACCAGATCGTCCCATTGAGCCTTGTGGTGCTCTGCTGCATCTGAGCTGTGCTGCCGGATGAAATGCACCCGTCCGGTTTCGACATAGCGGTTATACATCACATTGTTGACATGGCCTATGATACATCAGAATGACCAGATCTCGCGACTGTCAGGGAACTTGTGTTACCCACCCTAAAAATATAAGATTTAGTCCTAGAATGAAGCGAAGGAGGTCCACTTACCATGCTATCCTAAACGATGAGAATTGTCAGAAATCATGCACCTATCGCTGACAAGGAACTGCTTACCATGTCACCCCAAAGGAGCTGGTGGTTATCGAGACCTCGCCATTTCTTATCAGTGAGGAATCCCTGCTGCCCTGCCAAGAGTTGCAGCCAATTTCGGTCATTCGACACCAATTGTCTCTTGGCTTCTTCAACGCAGCTAGCTGGGTAGTCATTGTTGGCGAACTTCTTCAACTGAGCTTGTAGATCAGCGAACCACCGAGAGGGAAACGAGGGAACATCATTGTTCAATCGCGCCTGGCCGGATTGCAAACGAAGTTGGGAGATCGGAGCTTTTGATCCAGTGCTAATTGGTCGCTTGAGAAGCCGCAGAGACATGATGCGAATGCAGGGAACTTGGGTTGAGTGATGGAAATAGTGACAGTGGAAACAGGCTCGGTTGCCCCAAAATAACAGTTCCGATGGTCGGTGGCCTCGGTATTCGGCGAAGATTCTCCGCGGCCCGGAAGATTTAGGCCTGCGTAAGCCGAGTCTAGATAAAACCGGCTGGCCCGCAAACCGAGCATTACCCTAAAGTTAAAAGAGAGGAGACAATTGAGCAATTAATAAATAATAAAAAATTAACTCTACATTAAATTATATTCTTATTATCAATAGAGGATTTATTATAATAATATTAACTTTAAGTCTATAGAGTTTATATCTATTAGAAGATATCTATAATGTTAGCTTTACTATTCCGAGGGGAAGCAAAGTCATAATAAAGTTATGCATAACAAAGAGTTCATTACTGGTTACGAGTCAACGATAAACCCAATATGTTAAGGTTTTCAGCACGACCTCTTTTTAAATTTAAGAGGCTAAAGCACCCAATAACCCATAACCGATAATCTATATTAATTGCAATAGCCAGAGGTCTGTGTGTTTATTGAGTATGTCGAAACGCAGTCGCTCTTATGAGCCACTTTCCCAATAAGACTCAGATAATACCACCCTCGTATCTAGGATGTTCAACTGTTTCTGTCGATTTAGCTGCATACCCACGCGCAGAGCAACCTTAGCGGGAACTGATCTGAGTCTTAAGGCTATAGCTGGTCGAGCAATAATGGCATCATCCCTTTGTCTCCCAGCGCGTAGTACCCTGAACGAACGGACATAACCGTTTATGTAGTAATTATGACCTCGTATTCCATCCACAAACAGCTTGGTAGCGGCTTGGCGTGGGTCCGGGAGCATCGTTTAGCTTCGTTTGTGCTTAGCTTAGTGTCAGGTACCGGTAGCTCCACCAAATAGGGGAGAATTGACAAGTCAGGGAACGAGATTTCCGTCCATACAGCCAGGGTTTTTGGGTCTAAACATAGCCACAGCTGAGATCGCGGCTGCATGGTTCATTGAGGGAACTTTTTAAGCTTGAAACATAAAAGCTTTGCCTGGTCTTCTTTTGTTCTGCTAGCATCAGACAGGACCATTCCTCTCTGCACTCGCTATCCGAGTCTTTCTTTCGTTTTTCCTATTTCGACATTTGTTTCATTCAGACACTCGTTAATTGCTGAACCGTCATTCGTTTTCTTTTCGTGGTTCTCGATAATCTAATAATTACACAATACGATTAATAATTTTTCGCTGACTTGACAACTACGACAATCACTCCCTCGATATCGATATCATACTTTAAATCTCCTACCTGAGCCAATATGGTTCAACTTCCATTCGTGGCTCTAGCAGCCCTACTAATTACTCCATTCTCTTCTGCTGCTCTCACGCAGTGTCCATCCAAAGAAGCATCATGGACTTCCAAGACCGGCACCGCGTACACCATTTGCCGCAATACCGACTACCGATACGGTGGAGGCAGTCTCAAGGTCGCTCGGGACATCAAGTCTACCAATGCTTGTGCCGAAATCTGCAGCAAGGACCCACGATGCGTCAAGGCCGTATACGATAAGCGAAATCGCATCTGTCACGTCAAGGACAATGCCAATGAGGCACAGATGAACTGGGCATCGGATACCGGGTTCGACAGTATTCGAGTCAAGAACGTCAACGATGGAGTCTTCATCTCTCGCTGCCCCAACCCAACAAACAACTACCGCTCCAAAGGCGGCAAGACTTTCAACGTCTGCCACAACAGCGACTACGTCGGCCCCTCTGCTCAAATGACCAACAACTGTGCCTCTCTTGCTGCGTGCGCTGATATCTGCTCTGGTATTAAGACATGCAAGAAGGCTGTCTATGACAAGCAGGAGAAGGTCTGTCACATCAAAGAGACTGAGCCCAAGGCGTCGCTCTTTTGGGTGCAGAGCAAGCGATACAGCGTTGTTCACTCCCCAATCGAGTCTAAGCCCGCAACCCAAGGCAAATGGTCGGATCTCATTCGTCTCCCCGTCATTCCGGTTGCCGCTTACGTTGTTCCCCAATTCCCTCAATCGCAGCAGCTTCTTTTCTTCTCATCTTGGGGCGCTGACGCTTTCGGTGGCGCCTCTGGCCGTACCCAATTTGGAGTTCTCGATCTCCCTTCAGGTGCCGTTGGACAGCGAGAGGTCGCTGATACTCACCATGACATGTTCTGCCCTGGAATGAGTCAACTTGCGGATGGACGCATCCTGATTCAGGGTGGTTCTGATGCCGAGGCTGTGACACTCTACAACCCCAAGACCAACTCTTTCACCCGAGGACCTGACATGAAGATGCCTCGTGGCTACCAGACTTCCACCATCCTGTCGGATGGACGAGTTTTCACCATTGGTGGAGCTTACTCTGGTCCCCTCCAGGGAAAGAATGGTGAAGTTTACGATCCCAAAGCCAACAAGTGGACCATGTTGCCTGGAGCCGATGTCAAGCCCATGCTCACCAAGGATCGAGAGGGTATCTGGCGTGAGGATAACCACGCTTGGCTCTTTGGTTGGAAGGACGGCAGTGTCTTCCAAGCCGGCCCCAGCAAGGAACAGCATTGGTATGGCACCAAGCAAAAGGGTTCGATTGTCAAGTCTGGGAAGAGAGATAACGCTGATGCTATGTGCGGTATCTTTGTCATGTACGATGCCGTTGCTGGTAAGATTCTGTCAGCTGGTGGTGCCCAGGACTACACCGCAAGCGATGCCAACAAGCGTGCTCATATCACCACCATTGGAGCTCCTTACAAGCCAGCTTCCGTCAAGCGTGTCGCTGATATGGCCTTCCCTCGTGGCTTCGGTAACGCTGTCGTTCTCCCTGATGGAACAGTTCTTGTGACTGGAGGTCAACGCAAGGCAATGGTCTTCACCAACACTGATGGTATCCTGGTCCCTGAGCTCTACAACCCTGCCACCAACAAGTGGACCCAGCTTGCGCCTCACGCTGTTCCCCGCAACTACCACTCTGTCTCTATCCTGTTGCCCGATGCCACGGTTTTTATTGGTGGCGGCGGCCTCTGCTACGTTGCTAAGATTGGTGGTTCAACTGCTGGCTGCGACAAGACAGCGGATCACGCTGATGGAGAGATCTTCCAGCCTCCTTACCTGTTCAACAAGGATGGCTCTATTGCTAAGCGTCCCATCATCCAGAACCTGGCCCAAAAGCCTGTCAAAGCGGGCAGCACCCTCAAGTTCAACGTCACCAACACTTCTGGCAAGGTCAAGATGTCGCTTGTTCGCATGGGAAGTGCTACACACTCCGTCAACAGTGACCAGAGGCGTGTGCCTCTCACCGACTTCCAAGTCAAGGGCAATCAGTACACTGTCAAGCTACCCAAGGATAATGGTATCCTTCTGCCTGGTTATTACTATCTCTTTGTCATGTCGCCGCAGGGCACTCCTAGCATGTCAAAGACAGTTCACATTACTTTGTAATTAGCAAGCGGAATGTAACACCCCCCTTTTAGGATAGAAAACTATATGAGCAATAATGAGCTGTATTTTACACTCACCATAGACTGAATATACAATAAACAAGCCGCAAAGCCTTTATCTGTATCATCTTTATGTCTTCACTGGCACATCCATTTCGATGCAGTGAATACCCCTCTAATAACAAAAGTGATATCCACTCCATATCTAGTCTTGTTTTGCAGGAAGCATTATCGTATTCCAGGACTTTAAAACTTGCTTATACGCACTACGCCTATTTTTCAATTTCGTTTCGTCTTATGCATAGGCGCTTAAGTATGTGTATGCGCCGTGAGCCTTCAAGAGCTACAGTAAGCAAGGTATGGTATGTTAAGGCGGGTAGCCCAATCACAATACGAACCCTACCAGTTCGCCAACTGCAGCCCGTTGCCTGATTGCCCCTAAGATAAAAGCAACAGGCTCCCCCTCCCATAAATTGCTTCGACGCCACCTTCTCATCAATCTCTCTACTGAAGCGAATCCATCATTGCCCTTCTCCCTATGGTTCGGTCTTACATTTTATTAACCTCATTATCCTTTCTTATCGCATCTGTTAATATCAAGCTGGACCAAATTGATCATCGTAGGGTACAACCCCTCCTTAGATTTTGTGTCATGTTGATATAAACCAGCCCCAAAATGAGCGACCCTGCTATCATGCACCCAGTCGAGGAGCTATTCCTCGACATTTCCATTCATGAAGTACTGACTCAGACAATGGTGGCATTTGTCGAGCCATGGAAGAGTATGTATATCGATTCAATTCGAGAGCAACGATACGGGGACGCTATTTGGGCTCGCTACTGCATCGAGGGAGGGGTAGAAAACGGTGTCATCATTGGTGGAGGCCCGAATCCTGATATCGCGGTACTTGATCAAATCAGGGAAGATGCAGTTGAAGCGAAGACAAACGAACCAGGGCTATGGGCAGAGGCTCTGGAGCTCTACCGAACGTCTAATAGTACAGAAGGGCACCCGGAGGTCCTCAAGATCATCTTTGATACTGACAGGATGGACTCTCGAGACTGAAGGTGGAGAGACGAAGATGGAGACATGAGGACGAGGCGGTGTGTAATCGAGCAGGGTAGGCTGAAAGACTAGTTGGACCTTTTGAAAAGGAATCATTGTATGTACAGCGGCCCATCTACGACTCATAGTGTCATAGCATGAGATACGAGAATGTGCCCTTGCTCAGTCACGAAAGCCAACATCAAAGAGTATCAATTGCTTGAGAAAACATGCTCAAAAAACCGACAATTCGGATGTGTCGGCATTTGAGGATCGTACGTGTCTAACTCAGCCAACCGGACGAAGTAATAAAGGTCTCTGGGGGCGGTTAGAACACAGAAATCACAACCAACACATAATGAGGACCAACAGAGTCTCAGACTATTCCGGCATTAATGTAAAGATGGCACGTTAAGTCTCGTGTCGACCCTGCCAATGTGATTAAATGCAACATTCATAAGGAACAGCCTTAGATAAGGTATAATGCAGATAGGCTTCAAATGTTTAATACTTAACCTTAATATATATTCCTCTCTCTAACATGTCAATGCCAAACCGCAAGTAATGATAGTACTTTTATTTGTGCCAGTTTGATTATGATGCGAAAGATTTTCTGTCATCTTCTCTGCGGGATTTACTCACCCTTGTTACTCTAGAGTCTACATCTCAATCCTGGCCGGAGGATTGCGGCAAAGCTCACAAGCAACTAACAACCAACAACATTTCATCACGCCCACTACCATGAGCCCTTGTTGTATGATACAAGTAGGCCGAGATGGAAATTGTCTTGCCTTCTGGTCAAGCGCTCTTCAAGATATAAATATGCTGGGGTGAACCGGTGTATGGTTTGACACAAGCCACCAAACAATCATCATTATTCAGTCCTAACCCAAAGATGCTTCCTCAACTTCTGACCATCATTCTCTTACTGAGTGCACAACATGTTGTTGCACAGACAAACTCATCCCATCTGCCAGAACAGCTCTTTCTGGATATCCCCATCAACGATGTTCTTCAAAACACGTCCATATTGCCATTGATCGAGCCTTGGTCTAGCCAATATGTTAAAGCTATCCAGAGCAAGAGATATGGTGATGCGATATGGGCAAGATTCCACATGGAGGGAGACGTCCAGGACGGCATCACCCAAGACACCAATGACACCATTTTTGATATCATCAAGGAAGATGCAGCCGGTTACAAGATCAATGCTCCTGGCCAATATGCTGAAGCTGTTGCTTTATATGCCAGTACTAGCAGCGAAGATACCCATTCAGATCTCATCAAGGCGATTGTGGACGCAACTCCGGACGAGAACCTTGCCAAACGTGCGACGTTCAAGATAAACTGCGACCGCGCCAACTATCTCACGCGTCAGTCAGACTGCCAGCAGCTCATCTCTCACATGAAGAAGGCCAAGATGAACATAGGAGACACAAGGCTTGCCGCTATTTATGGTGGTTGTAGACTTAGGGTTGGACCATATCGTTCTGCTCCAGATATCATGTACAACACAGCACATGCGGTGGCTATTCTCATTGAAGAGGAATGCGAGAGGAGGATTGGATGTTGCCAGTTTGTGTCAGGTTCTTCGCCAAAGAATGGGGGACACCGAAAGGTCTGTTTGAGCTCGAAGCGGGGCGGATGTCAATGAATAACTAGGCCTCATACCTCAGGGACTGAGTCATCTTGCACTAAAAGCCTCCCCGGTAATATTTCTTGATGTTCAGGTGGTCAGGAGGTTCTCGAGTCTCTAAGAAGGTCTCAATCAAATTGGGATTAGATATTTTGTTGTAACTATGGTGTTGTAGATACCTGCGGCTTCTCGATCCCATATATACGATAATACTCTTCGCTAATTGGAATCTGCTTTGCACCAGCTGGCCGAGTGACATTTCGTCCCCATTCCTTTGGCACTGAGTGCTTATCCTGCCACTCATATATCGCATCAAAATCCCGACACTGATGGTTGACAGCAAAGTCTGGAAATGGATTCGACTGAGTCTCAACCCAATTAAACGTGATGATGTCCAGGTTCCCATTGCACATGAGGTTCTGCATCAATATGTCGGTGCAATGGCTGACATGAATCCAGTGCAAGTCGCTGAAAGGCTTCTTTGCCGTGCCATTGCGGTTGTACTCAGCCCAAGCCAGATGTCGGAGAAGGTTGAGGCAGTGGATCTGATGAAACATGTCGATTTGCGCCATGTAAGCATTGTCCCCAAGACCATACTCTTGGGGGAACTTAACGAGGAGCTCCGGGTCTTTGCCCAGTCGACGAACCTCAGACTCGGTGATAGGGAAAACACGAATGATTTCAAGATCCTCCCACGCTTCATCAACCTCCGGATCAGGCTTAAGAGAGTTGCGCCACTTGGACGGATTCTTTGCTTCAAATAAGCCACCCTCTGTTTCAATAGGCCTCATCTTGAAGTTGATTGAGTCCAGGACAGGAGCTTCCATAGGAGTTAATTAAGTGCTGAAATCAAGGCGAGTGAAGGGAAGCTCACAGTAAAAGGACGTCTTGCGGATGTAATCCATCTCGGACTCTGAGCTAAGTCTGAAGGAAGCAGCACCGAAAAGACCGAGAGATATCAGAAAGAGAAGAAGGTTAAGACCGATCAAAGCATGCTTTCTCCAACTCTGTCGCTGGTTTGGTCGAGTCCACTCGATCTCATCACTCTCTCTGTCGCCGCCTAGAAGACTCTCATCAGAGCCTCTGTCCTCTTTGAATGACATGATTTGGCTATGTTCATAGATCCCGTTGGCAAGCAGACCGATGAGGTGTAAATAAATCTAATGACTCCCAGGTTTGAAAAAGATCAAATACTGTGGAAGATGAATTGAAACCCGAGCAATGGGAGTGCTTTATCACCGATGTCCTGTAGCATTTCGTTATCATCATCGCATCTGGGGGCCAAAACTAAACCACCTTCCCTAAGCAGAATATCAAAGGTACTTTTGACGCAGGATGCCGATCAATCCGGCACAGCAATCCGAGATAGATCTCGGGTTTCCGAAGAGGATATCGAAGTGGGTACTTTTGAAGACAGATGCCGAGTTCCGGTAAGACGTCTTCTCTCGATGCGATGCTTTGGGACTCTGGCATCACCATCCTACACCAAAACGAGATATACAGTGACGCATGTGACGCATCGTTACAAGAACTTCTGTTGATGCACACCAGTGGTTACATCTCGTTGGATACGGAACCTTATCTGCCCCGCAGCAAAAAGACCTTCCATTCCAAGTAGTGACCGATTTGAACAAATATACGACCTGTGCGAAATAGTAGATGATAGATGATGTATTTAATGATGAAATCATCCCTTGCAAGATCCAGCTGAAGAAGAAACAAGTTTCACAATACAGCAGTTCTCAATAGCAAACCGAGCCACAATGAAGTTATCTCAGATCCTCAGCACCGCTGCACTATGCAGCTTTGCAGTTGCAAGCCCTCTTCCTGGTACGTTGTCTTATGAGTAGCAAGCAATACAAGTTAACATTCAATTTAGGCAACGAAATTGCTGAGAGAGAGGCGAGTCCTGTTTCGCCTCCTGGCTACGGCGTTAAGTACATCTTGGAAGACGATCTTGACAAGCGTGAGCCTCAGAGGAACACGTATGGCAAGGCCTATACTCTCAAGATGAAGGATGATGGCTTCAAGAAGCGAGACCCCCAGAATGCATATGGTAGAGCCTACACCTTGAAGATGGATGATGACGGAATTGAGGAGCGTGAGGCTGAAAGTGAGGATTAAATATTTATATCATAGAATAACTTCTATGGATAATAAACATCCTAGTTAGGCACAAGTCCAGGCGACATTCATCGAGGTCTCGTAGGGCGGAAGAGCCCGTGTCACGGGCTTCATGTGAGACGAAGGCGGTAGGACCATAGTGCATGGAGGATGGCATTCCACCTCGGGCTGATCGTCTTTCCAGATCTCAGGGTCGATGTAGACAACACCCGAGCTATCGCCTTGACCACCACCGGGAACCTGCAAGCTTCCATCGCTTTGATCGTCCGGTATATCTCTGCTTCTAGAACCTGAAAACATATCGACGCTCCACACCATTGTCCCTCCGAAACAGCGGCTACTTGCCCACTTCTTCTTCACATCTAAATGGTGTCTTCGTTATCGTATCCGATCCACTGGTTGCCATATTTTAGCTCCATCATTATGTCTTGGCAAGGGATTGAGCCGTCATTGTCATACCAGCTAGGAGAGGAAAGAAAACTCGGGACCTTAACTCTAAGTGATGAAAGTATTTGGGTAAATTTAGCCTAAGCTTAGGAGACTCTTTGATAAGTTTATTTTAGCACCCTATATTAGGGTTTGGTGTTTTCTTGCCTCCTGAGGGCCAGTGACTGCAGTACTTGGAAGTATCTTGGCGCGTTAGATACTTGTGGCGATAGGGCCACCAGCTTGATTGGCTGCTCCTTAAGCATGTGTTTTATAGTTACGCTGGTGTATATTTTATGCTGGCATCGGGTCGTGACCTGATACATGTTTCTATTGATCGAAGTACTAGTAGACTGTTGTCCTGCCCAGATAAACTTAGTGGTGCTTCCTAACTGGCTGCAGACAAACCTGAATGGATGCGACGTCGCCAATTGAAGCGATAGTGCGACTTTGTGACATCCTGTCCTGATGGCAGCTACTGCAACAGGAAGGGGTAACACGGCTACGGAGAAGAAGTCTGTGGCTCCAAGGTCTGAGTTTCAGGCTGCGATGCTGCGGACGGCAGCTTGCGGTAAAGGCAGCCTCGGCCGAAAGGTCAAGTGTCCACTCAACGTATGTTGCAGGTCGTACGGCTCCTGTGGCGTTGAGGACGAATTTTGTCGAGCTGTAATGTAAATAACTCTTGGCAGAAGGGCTTTGAGGGTTCCACCAAGATCTAGCCGCCATCTTGCGGCGGACGCTCAACCTTTGCGAGGAACATTGGCTACTACCAGTTTGCCAATGTGAGCGAACGGCAGTGCAACCGCATCACGCCCAAGCAAATCCGCACTGAGGGTTTCACCCACTAGCGTTTGCTACTATCGATCCAGACACATTTGCGGTCAAGACGTGGCATCAAGACGATGTGAAGCTCTACAAGGAGTTCACAGGCATCAAGAAGAAGGGACTCGAGAGTTGGATAGCCATCGGAGGGTGGTCTTTCAGTGACTTTGGACCAACAAGGACTACTTTTAGTGACTTGTCTGCCACCCCTGCGCGTAGGGCAAGGTTTATCAAGTCGTTAACCAGTCTCTCGATGAACATGGTTTTCAGGCCATTGATCTTAACTAGGGGTAGTAAGTTATACCTTTTTTCCGTTGATCGACTCATTGGCCACCTACTAACTAGATCACCAAATGGGGGAGCCCCTAATCGGGGCGGCCGCAAGGAGGATACAGACTACTACGTGCCACTCCTGAAGGATATGAGCGCTGCATTTGGGTCCAAGTATGTAAGCAGTATCGCTATCTCCACCAGCTACTAGTACTTACGGTGGTTCAAACCAAAGGAGATAGATCAACCTGTTGAAAACATGGAAATCATGGCATATGATCTTCATGGGCCGTGGGATGAGGATGTTAAGCAGATTGGACGCGTCACCCTTGGCTACACAAATATCCCCGAGATTGCAAACTGGTCACTGCCACTATACGACGCCGGCGTCGACCTTGTAAAGATCAACATGGGCCTTGATTACTATGCCCGTCGCTATACCGTCGCCGATTTGAACTGCAATGGTGTCGGGGGCAAATAGTCTGGCACCAGTCGACCGGCTCCCTGCACCAACTTTGGTGGTGTCATGTCCCTTGAGGAGATTGAGAGGGTGGTAAAGGATGAGCCTGGCATTAGCCCAAAGCTTCTGCCCAAAGACATCCTCAAACCATATCTAATTACTATGGACGACTCACTTCGCTGGGTACGTCCGTACAACTGTCTTCATGATTACAATGCTGATACCCCAGACCCGGGGCTTGGCCCGGGGTGTAGCAACTTCCCCCAGCGGCTGGTCTTAGTGTGTTGAGGCTATTGACGAGCCAACCAAGACAATACCTGGTGGAAGCAGTCCTACCAAAGGCATCTAGACACCACTACAACGAAACCGATATGGTAAATAACTGCAATGCCTTTGACTTTATCGAGAAGGGCATCTCGTGTTCCAACGTCCTTTCCAAGAACGGCATCACGCTGAAGCAGCTCGCGGCCTGGAACCCTTCCGTCAAGGATGACTGTAGCGGTGGTCTAGTGTCTGGGTCTGCGTTACTGTAGTGGGACATAATACGGGGGTTACTATACTGAAGTCAATCGCTACAACGACCTCGAAGACAACTCCCACCAATGGGGTCGAGACACCATCGCTAACACACCTTGATATGGTCAACTGCAACAAGTTCGATTTCTTTCAAAAGGGACGAAACTGTGATGCTCTCACCAAAGCCGGCGGAATCACTGCTACAGATATCTAAAGATGGAAACCATCCGTAAATGCGGACTGTGCAGGCCTCTGGCTTACTGTCTGGATTTGTGTATCGGTTATTGGATAGTACATATATGGGAGGTTATACTGAACCCCTTACTTTCCAACCTGAATGACAACCTTTCCAAAGTTCTTTCTGTCCCACTGATACTGGTAGGCCTCCTTGACTTCCTCAAAAGAGAAGATCTTGCTTTCAACTACAGGCCGCAATTTGATTGAGTCAATTGCACGGTTCATCTCCTCGAACTGCACCTTGGATCCCACGAAAATACCACGGACAATGCATAGATGATTGAGAGCTTCCATCAACGCCGGCTGCGTGTCTGATGACGTGAGGAACCCAATGATGGTGATGACACTGCCGAGCTTGATACCCTTGAGTGACTGAGCAATACTCGCTGCGCCGCCAATCTCAAGAATGTGGTCAAAGCCGAGGCCCTTTGGAGTCAGCGCTCGTGCGGCTTCACCCCAGTTGGGTATCTCGCGGTAGTTGACGACGTGCGAAGCTCCCAATTTCTTGAGAGCGTCGACTTTGTCGTTTGAAGACGTGGTGGCCACGACGGTCGCTCCAGCAGCGACTGCAAACTGAATAGCTGCGAGACTCACACCGCCTGTACCTTGGGTCAGAACTCAGTCACCAGCCCTGACAGTCTTGGACTGCAGTCCATACAGAGCATTCCAAGCCGTTAGAGGGGCACAAGTCAGGGTGCTGGCTTCAATAGCACTCAAGGACTGCGGTGCCTGAACAAGGCCATGTTCTGGGAAGACACCGTAGTTGCGCAGTGTACCGTCAACGGCACCTCCAAGACCACTTCCTACTCCCTCGGGAGTGATCTCGCCTGCTTGGTGAAGTTCGTTGAAGAGTGTGTATACTCTGTCGCCCTTGGAGATCTTGGTGACTTTGGGGCCAACTGCCACGGCAATACCAGAAGAATCTGAGCCAGGGACAACAGGCAGGCTCATGGCAAAAGGGTAAAGTCCCTACAGAAAAGTTAATGGACGTGTTCTAGCTCAATATTTGGTTCAATCCTACCCTTGGGATGGCAAGCTCTCTGTAGTTGAGCGAGACGGCCTCAATTTGAACCAAGACATCATAGTCGCCAAGCTTAGGGAGCGGGACGCTCTCTTTAAGCGCTAGACCATTAAAGCTAGTAGGGTCAATTTCGCGAACAGACCAAGCTGAGGTGGTGGTAGGAGTAGCCATTGTGATTTGTTGGGATGAAATCTTTTCGACAAGAGATTTGTGAAGATCAAGGTGCTTTGTTTCCTCGTTACTGGAAAGAAAGAGGAGATTCTTAGAGATGACCCGGCTGTCTTATTTATACATAATCTGGTCTCTAGAATACAGACAGATTGTGTATATTAAGTTTGATGTCATGTCCACCTCTAAGCTTATCCGAATGCTTCAACCTGATGACTACCATAGCAAAACCATACACTAAAGTTCGGACGCTACGGACAACCCCCGCTTGCTATATTTTGTGAGCTGCGATATGGATACATTGGTAAGTACTCCGCACCCCAGAAGTCGGACGCTACGGACAACCCCTGCCCGCCATGTGCTATGTGGCGAATCATTATCCGGCGCCACCGAGTAAGATCCTGAGAGTCAACTCTGAGGCTAGCCCGATACAGGCGTCCCTCAAACCTTGAGAGTCACGGAATGGCTCTGAGCCAAAACCTGCAGAAGATCGGTGGGGGCCATTCCCATATTTCTTACTGTACTATTCTCTAAGGGGCTTAGATGGTCTGAGTATTTAAAAGTCATCCATCGGCCGACCCTTGCTCAGATCGTAACAAGAGCATATCTACTCTTGCTACCGACGACAACTCTCAACTTTCGCTCCACGTCATGGCTTCTCCAAATCAACTGGCTCAAGGGTCCTGCTTCAACTGCCGGCGTCAGAAGCAGCGATGTGATAGGCTCCTTCCGCAGTGCTCCCGCTGCACATCGTACGTCTTTCAATCTATGGCCTGTTGACGGCTGTTCAACTGCGCTCAGCGAATTACATAATGACACACATGCAGAAAGAGAATCACTTGTGATTACAAATCAATGACTCGTTCTCCTACAAACGTCCTTTTGCCAAGAACACAGGTAGAAGCAGCCGCGCTGGTACATCTTAGAGATTCTTGCAGTTTCGACTTGTCCCTTTTGGCTGAACGCTACTTGGTATGTGCAGCTTGTGCGAGTGGCAGCGACGGGGGCGACGAGAGCAATCATGAGCAGCACAGTCTGTCCAGTCTTATCAGCGATATCTTCAGCGCAGGCGGCGTCGATCTGCGCATGACGATTGAGACGTACTTTGCCATTGCGCACAATTGGCTGCCCATATTAAACAAGGAGCAGCTGTACTTTGATACAAGTTCCTTTGTCACAATCCCTGGATATCGGAATGATGTTCTTGCTCTTTTATTGATTTGCATCTATATCTTTATTCAAGAACCGTGCCTGCATCCAAACCATACAGTTAAAACTGCTCTATACCGCACTGCTAGGCGCCTATTCTTCCTCCTCCAGCTATCGGCTCATGGGTCAGATATTGGCCTCCTTCAATCTGGTCTTTTACTGGCTGCATATGGAATTGGCCATGGTTTGAGCAGGGATGCCTTTGGAACTCTTAGCGTGTGCATGAGTTTCGCACAGCAGCTCAGTCAAGACGCCAGCAAGCTGGATGGCAGTGATCAAGGTAATGAATCAAGTTACGAGATAACGAAACTGGATCTGTGCTGGAGTGGCATTATACTTCTTGATAGGTAGGTATACTCCGTATTGGTGAACGACCTCGAGGCTGATGAGTGGTCAATGCAGTACTATGAAACTATCCAACTTCGAATACCGCATACCGCAGTTTGTTGGCCTCAACCGTGAATTTGTAGGTGTCGCAATCAGCGAGGCATCAGATGAGGACCTCTACGGCGAAGATTTATCTCGCAAGTTTGTAGCACGAGCACAAGTCGCTCTGCGTATTGGCAAAATACTTAACGCTATAACAAACTCAGAACCAGTGCAAAGAGAAGAAGCCGAAACGGATCTCCACAAGCTAGTGATCTCTCTTATAATCAGAACACAGGGCAAGTCTTTTCCATTATGTGAGACAGTTGCAATGTCTCTCAGGTAAGTGTCCTTACTTGGATAGAAAGTCAGTTTGATAACTCTGCGAGAAGCGCCTTGGCCATTTTGTACAGTCTGCATGACTCACAGATATCTGCTCATAGCAGCCCCTCTGCCGTTCAAAGTGTATATAATATGATCTTTGACACTTTTCACACTGAGGGCGAGATTGTCCGCAATAGAGGTTGGAGCAACACAAGCCGGCCCTGTTTTCTTGGCATATGCTGTTTACAGGGTGCTGCTATTCGGATGGATAAACTATATGTAGATGGCCTTACTGGCGTGCACCTGAAGGAGCTGCGATCTACACTTGAAGCGTTCAGCACTCGTTGGAAGCTTGGAGGTAAGACTTTATCCCTTAGCCTCTTAGGTATAGTAGGCGGTTTCTAATCTTGTAACAGATTCTTTTATTCAAGTATTAAATAACAGGGAGAGGGAGTAAAGTAAGACTAAGGAATAAATATACCATTCATCGTCACCAACCATCCAGCCACATGACATAAATAGTCCCTCGAGCCTTGTCAGTCAATAAGTAGGCTGCCTGAAAAGTAAACCTTGATCCGATATATGCAAACAATTGTCTGAGAAAAGCCAGATTAAGGTTTCAATTAGATTTTATTATACTTTGGACTCTCACTGGTCTAGTATTTCATATAGCTGAGCCAAATTCCACAGTCTGCATTGCAACGGACAGGCTTCCGCTAAGCACAAAGGATTCAACAGCTCTGTCCGCAGCGTGAGAACCAACCTCAAGTCAGCGATAATATATGTTATAAATCTAGAAAAGCGAGGGGCGGGTTGCTCAGGAGGAAGACCGATCCCGCCTCATACCGACCATTCTGTCGACGTCGAGAAAGAAGCCCGGGAACCTGCCTGGAATGACGCGACACATGGAAAACTACTGCTGGATCAATCATCCTCAGCATGAGCCAGTGGAGGAAAAAAAATCTAAGCCTTAATCCTAAGTTTCAAAAAGACTTAAGTAACTTGGTGCAAGTTTAGGATAAATTTAGGATATTATTTGCTAAGTTTATTTTAGCGCCCTATATTAAGACCTGATGTTTTACTGCTCGCTGAGGATATGTAGGCAGATATAAATATCCAGAGTGTACTGGACTAGGGGCTCTGCACTACCTTTATCTAGTACGCGTCATGAACCCTTCCTCTAACTATATCCTCAAAGATGATTGGTGAGGGTGGAAACTTGACATTGAGTCACCAGAGACTGGGGTTACAGCGAAGGAGTACTTTATAAATTGGGGTTCCAGTACAATCCACCTATACATATCTAAAGCCAACCTGACTACATTCTGTCAATCCTTGGCCACCGGCTATTTTTCCAAAAGTTGAGTAATGCAGATCACAATCTCGAGAACTCTAAGTAGACAGTAAGTAAATTACCTTCTGTTGGGTTGATGCATAACTTACGTTGAGGCGCAGGCCAGTCCCAAAGCTGCTTGGAATAGTGTCTCTCGAGCCAAAGGCGCATCCTCTGAACTGAGGGCGCTACCTCCGGGCCACCAATCCCGGAATAGACCGAAGCATAGTAGACAGATGATCGACCCAATTACAATAAAGCAGTCGATAAGAATGCGGAATGATACATAGGCAGGTGGGAAGATCCTGATCAAAGGGTAGAGAATTTCGATAGCCGACCAGCAGAAAGTCGTGACAAACTAATTTGTCAATACATGGAAGGTCAGAATGTGGTAATGGTATGTCCACTTACAGCTGGTCCCAGTATTCCAATTGCAATAAAGTTCTTCGGGGCAGGGATAGAGGAGACGACGATCCCGGCAATTGTGACTCCAAGAACAAGTGCTCGTAGTGCTAACACCAGCTTGGTAGGCCGCTGTGGCTTTTTTGTTTGCGAGGGTCTGCTGTATTGTTTGGCATCCATGTTGATTGATTCAATTTTCAATGCAAATTTTAACTTATATATTGAACAATAAGGTCAAAGTGGAAATTTCTTGGAAATGAACGCCCTTTTATATGGCGGGATAGATATCAGGGTAAAGGCTGTTAAGAGGTCAAAGCAATCATCACTTCCCTGCACCTAAGAAAGAATCCCGCAGCGTAAAAGCAGCGAAGCTACTGGAATCAGATCATGGCTTCTCATGATGACGCAGTGGAAAGTAATATGCGCAAAGCAGGCGAAACGAAGATTATTAGAAGCTACCATCTGGTTCGTCTTTCAGAATTAGGTCTAGCTTGCGACACGGAATCTAGCCGAGGCTCGAGCGCAACAGCAATTCTACGAGGTAGAGAGACTGCGAGCTCGGAAGCAGCCACTAGTGGGCAAAATTAACTTTAAGGCTGATACGAAAACTTGGTACAAAGCGCGCTTAGCGAGTAGATTCAATGCCGGATCAGCAGCTGCAAGCTGTTGGCATGCAAGGTAGGGCGCTATTGAGCCAACTGCCGAGGCAACACGGGTGCACGTGAATGCACAGCAGGCTGTATTAAAAGACAATGATTAAGGAAAAACTCCGCCATCAATCTATTGGCCGATTGTAATTGATCCAGTCGTAGGACATGTTAAACTTGGTAAAGGTTGATATGCAGGCATGAGCAGCACAGCGCGGCTTCTGATTTCATGGGTTCGGTGTGTCATCAGTGTACTCGCAGCACTAAGACTCTGGCTGTTTACTGATCAGTTATTTGCTTGGCTATTATTCGGCGGCTCTTACCAATGCAGACTGATGAGCTGTAGCTACTATTATATCAACAGCCATACAATCGGTTATTGTAGAACGCTGAATTTTGCTATATGTTGTAATGCAGTAACTACCTATTCGCGCCAATATCCACTATAACTTTTAGACAGTGCAGCCACTACGTACCGTGATATTTACATCAGCCGCAGTAACTAATCCCTACGTTATGCCCTTTTTGGTATCCCGGGCCCTAGAACTTTCTCTACCCCGCAACTCCCTTCACTCATCCGTGACTTCAATTCCACTCATCTCTTCCAATCCACCTATTTGCAGAGCAGCCTTATCATGCAGCGGCCTGAGATTCGTTCACGACAAGGTGCGTTTGAAATAAGGTCCACACGTTTCTATCTTACTTTTGCTTTTATCTTGGCTCATTCTTAGTTATATGACCTGTTATCTAAGACAACAGCCCCTTGTTTTTGGCTCAGTGCACGTATCGTCACCTAGCTGATCGGTTCACTAGGTTGCCTGACTTGTAGGAAGCGTCATAGAAAATGCGATGAGAAACGACCTGTCTGTACGCTCTGCCAAAAATCAGGCCGCACTTGCGACTACACAAACGAATTTCGTTGGGCGCCCGTCAGTGACGTATTTGTTGTTCCCGATATTTCGTTCAACGGAGGCACCAAAAGGATTAATCGAGATGAGAGGCGGAAATCGGCCCAGAATAGGGGTCGACAACAGCATAAACGTGGCCGAATGCAAGATGCACATCAAAGCGATATTAGCGGCCAAGTCTTGAACCAATGCCAAAACGAAACCCAGACTCTCGAACAAGGTCAAAGCCCAAACTTGGACACGGCGCCTTACGATAACGACAACCAGCTACGTTCGGGGGTGAGTGAACATCGCGATGGGGTTTGTTCTAGATCTGCACCAACTTTAGATACTTTGCACGCGTCTATGACCTCCATTAGCCCTGCCACTACACACCAGCAAATGCCTTCACTGCAGGAATTTCAAGGTTTGACTCAAGGGAATAGCGACATGAGCTTATATTTCAACAACCTTTCAAATGTGCAGTTTGACATCAACTGGTTCAACGCATTCATGAAGGATCAGGACCTCCCAACACTATGCACCCAATACGAGGATCATGTACCTGCTATAGGCGACAGCATAAGCGGGCAATTGATACCAGACCTGACAAGTTTCCAGTTGGACTCTGTCCCAAGTGATGAAGACGCTTTGTTAGAAATCATCGAAAGCGAACATGAAAACGAGAGATCAAAATCAGGTACCGATACCGTATTTGGTATCACCAAGACTTTTGAGCACAGCCTAGGACCGCCAACATCAAGCCTTCCCACCTGCACTGAGGAAATCGCGTTCAACTACTGTAAGTTTCTTTAAACTCCGTCGTCTACCCACTGAACTTAACATCATTCCTTGTCAGTTATGACCGATGCTTCTCCTCGGATTCCAGCTCTTGATAGTCCTGGAAATCCGTTTCGTGAGCTTTGCAGAGTCTCCATCTCATATCCATTGCTCTTACATACATTCTTGTACGTGTCGGCTGCAAATATGTACAACTATTGCAGAGGTGACCTGAGAGTTATGGAAGAGCGTCGGTCACAAGCTTTGAGATCGTTGCGGAGTATGGAACGATTTCTCCGAATTTTCAATACTACGGAAGAGTCTTCTTTATTCATAGAGAATAATGCCTTTTCAGTCCTATCCCTGAGAGAAGTTACTCTTGCAGCATATCTCATTCACATTGCTTCAGAGGTTATGACTGGTAGCCTCACGGCGGACACACATCTTCGAAGTGCGTTCAAGCTGGTGGTTGAACTACGATATATCGACAAGATGCCTGTCGGATTCTATTCTCGCTTTTTAGTGCAGAGATTTGCCATGATTGATGTCATCATGTCTCTCTTGCGGCGCCGAAAACCTCTCGCACCCGAATCCTTCATCTTGTACCAGCAGCATGAGGAAGCTGACGTATCTGGGCCATCTTTTCGCGAACTGACTGGTTGCCCTCAGCCTGTACTTTCTTTTTTGGCGAAGATATCGATATTGGCAACCGATCCTGAGTTGGAAAACGACGCAAGGCTCGCTCAAGCGTATCAACTCGAAACGACTATGCGAGACTGGGGATCACGAAAGTACCCAATGCCGCTGAATATAGCTGGTCGATCAAACAGCCCCCTGTCTGGCTTCCCCTCCCAAAATGATCATCTAAGTGCCCTCAATGCATGCTTTTACTGGATGGCGCACCTTCTCCTTGCCCGACGAGTGTTTATGGATCCCACAGCGTCAAGTAGGGTTCAACTTTACCGAAAGCATCTTTTCTCTCTTATTGATAGACTCCCTCCGGGCTGCGGACCAGACTCCTCATTGCCAATTCCATTTTACATGGCTGCGCGAGAGGCTATCGTACCTTTGGACCGTGAATGGGTGCGCCAAAAACACGCTGAGATGATAGCCATATATCCAGATCGCTCTAGGGAGCTTATGATGTCTTTGACAGAAGACATTTGGAGTATGAGTGATAGGGAATATCATGGCCTGGTGCCCAAAGGGCCTTGGGATCTCCATTGGATGGACGACGATATGAACATCCGAATGAAGGACTCTCAAGCAATGCATTTTATAATCTAACAAATAGCTATTTGAGATGAAATTTAAGCCGGCAAAGATATCTTCACTGGCGAACAATATCTTAGGACCGGCTTTAGGTTAACATTGGAATCACATGGCAGTTCTAAGTGCATCTACTATACGAGGCAATTATTATTGAAACCTGTTTCCAATGGCCAACAGGGCGCTCCAAACCTCCAAACTGTATGGCAGATATTAACCACGAATTGCAGCAGGCTCTGGGTGGAGTACACTGTACAGGATGACAGCTTAAGCCCAAAATGGAGATGCGTGTCGCATCCTAAAATGGGCATAATGCTGCAAACTACCCACTCTTCCGCAAGCTTCTCAACGAATAAAAGGGGATGGGATCGTTCCCGGCTGTTGCTCCCGGTCTGCGAACCGGTTCCACAAACTGTTCTTGATGCTGTTCAGGCGAAGTTTTGAGTCATTCCGGGTTCCGAGTCTTACCTTTCCCACCTGGGAAATGCGAGCCGTAAGAATTCCTATTCAAATGATAACTGGATAAGCTCCAGCTGCCCAGTGGTCATTGATAAATAGCTCCCGTAAGACTTAGGGTGCCTTGACAGTAACAATAGGCAACTTCATACAATTGCTCAAGCCGTACCAAGACAATTTGCACCATGGCTCCATCTGCAACCAGCCCTCAATTACCTACCAGGAAACTCAACAGCACACCCGTGCTGTCTGAGAAAACTGCGCGTCATGTAGAGACTTGGTCCAAGCACATCAGGGGAGGGTTCCCGACCCTGCCAGTTGTTGTTGAATCAGCAAAGGGTCATACCATCATCGATGTAGATGGCAAGGAATATATCGACTTTATTGGCCAATTTGCCGTCATGAACTTCGGCTATTCTCATCCCAAGATCGCTAAAGCAGCAGCGGACCAAGTCTACAAGATGCCTCTAAGTGGAACGGCTTACATCAGCCCATTGTACGTGGAATTCGCAGAGCGGCTCACTAAAGTAAGTAACGACAGAATGCCAGCTAAGCTTTGCTGGGATGGCAAATGCTAATTCCGTTAGAAATTCGGGTTTGACTCAATTGCGACCATGCTGAGCGGATCTGAGGCAGTGGAATCGGCCGTCAAGATTGCACGCAAATGGGCATATCTCAAGAAAGGGATACCGCAAGACCAGGCTCATGTCCTCACTGTAGATCAATGCTACCACGGCCTGACCCTGTCTACCATGCCCATGGCTACAGTTTCCCACAAACGTTAGTTCCACCATTCGTAACTTACAACTTCCTGTGCTGAAACCCATGGAACGCAGATTTCGGACAACATCTTCCCAACATTGGACCTTATGCTCCTACGAGTGGTAAACTTGTTCCTTTTGGGGACATAGAAGCTTTGAGAGAAGTATTTGAGGAGGATGGCGAGAGGATTGCTGCACTTTTCGTGGAGCCAGTTCAAGGCTGGGCGGGGTTAGTACCAAACGAACAGTCCAATCTAGTGCCCAATCGCTCACCGTTCTATCAGAACCATTGTTCCTCCCAAGGGCTACTTGAAGGGTGCACAAGAATTGTGCAGAAAGTATAATGTCCTCTTGGTTTGTGACGAGATCCAAGCTGGCTACGGCCGAACTGGAAAAGACCTTTCCTTTCACCACGAACCGGAGCTTGAGCCTGATATGGTGACAATGGCCAAGGGCATCACGGGAGGTTGGTCAAGTTCCATTCACTCACAATTACAATCGTCGACTAATCCGCTATAGGATACTACCCCATGTCCGTCATTATGGGTAAGAAGCATGTCATGGATTTGGTAAACAAAAACGAAGTTCTTTCAACGTTTGGAGCTTCTCCTATTGCCCTCTCCGCGGCTCTAGCTACGCTAGATGTCCTGGAAGACGAGGAGATCTCGGAACGTTCTGAACGTCTTGGAAAAGTTCTGGAGAAGACAATCAAGGAACTTAACCCGCCACATGTCAAAGAGCTTCGGGGAATCGCGCTTTTCCAATCTCTGGTTCTTGATCAGAGTGTACCGGGCGTGACCCCTCGACGAGTCCAGGCTCTCGCTGCTCACCACGGTGTCCTTGTCGGTATTGGTGCGGATCGTTTGAGATTTAGCCCACCTTTGACAATTACAGAGGAGGATCTGGTCAAAGCTCTACGTGTTATTGCTCAATGCTTGGAGGAAGTTACGGCTTTGGGAGACTTTGCTGGGAGTGAATTTCTTAATTAGAAGACTCCGAATATAGATAAGGACCATGTTACTCAAACTTGCATCCGTGTGAACCCGTGCATAAGTCCATAGACCAGTTGTATTATTCAACAAGAAGTCTATACAAAAGCAATGTTCTAACTGCTCGCAGTCCTCCTAATTCCAACACCACATCACGACAATGTCATCATGTGCCATGCCAAGAGGAACAGGAATTCCGCCCAGCTTACAAGACCTCTAGACCATCAAGTACACCTTTTCATGTATCAGCTTTATTCAAGTCCCGGCTAGGTATAGAGAACATATAAATACGCGAAATTAATCTAGCACTTCACATTATTCTTCGCCAGCCATCAAAACTATCACATGACTGTCAAAGTCCCAGTTTTCTCAACAAGATACTCTGCTACAGCAACATCTTTACCGCTTTCCTTTCCGTAGCCAGACTGCTTGATGCCTCCGAAGGGACTCTCTGCGGCCGAGCCATTTCCTGTATTCTACAGTATGTCAGTTTCTCGTTGACTGTAACATTGGAATAGACTGCTGCTGCTTACTAGGCCAATCATGCCTGCCTCCAGATTCTCAAACAACCTCCACAAGCGGTCTGAGTTCTTCGTAAACACATAGCTTGCAAGACCCAGGCTGGTGTCGTTAGCCCACTTGACGACCTGTTCCTCTGTTTCAAACTTGAAGAGGCCACAGACGGGACCAAATGTTTCCTCCTTGGTCATCTGCATATCCTGTGTCATTTCAGTAAGAACCACTGGCTCCATAAACTGGCTGTTATCTCCCGAGGAAGACAGCACAAGAGGTTTTCCTGATCCAGTTCTGAGCTTGGCCCCGTTTTCGAGAGCGTTCTTGACCTGTGATTCAGCCTTTTCAAGACCGGCAAGCGTAGTGACAGCCCCAAAGTTGTTGGCGGGATCAGCGCCGTGACCTGTCTTGAACTTGCTGATCTTCTCTGAGAAGGCAGTGGCGAATTTCTCGTAGATACCGGCTTGGATATAAACTCGATTTGCCGTAATGCATGCTCGGCCCGCATTCCTCCACTTCAATGCCATGATCTGGTCGATGGCTTGGCCGATATCAGCATCATCAAAGACAACAACAGGACAGTTTCCACCAAGCTCCAGTGTGCACTTTTTAAGAACCTGAGCACAAAGACCAGCAACAATTTTACCCACCCTAGTGCTGCCTGTGATGGTCACCTTAGCGACTAAAGGATGAGTGCACAACGCCTCGGAAAGGCCAGGAGTATTCCCCAACGAGGTCGTTAGGACGTTGAATGTGCCTGCTGGGAAACCAGCTCTGTTGGCTAGATCTGCTAGGGCCAGGCAAGACAGAGGCGTTTCGGGTGACGGTTTGACAATCATAGAGCAGCCGGCAGCAAAGGCTGCGCTGGCCTTCCTCATAATCATGGCAATAGGAAAGTTCCATGGGACTAGAGCGACAGTCACACCAATAGGTTGCTTGATTGTGAGCACTCTTCTTTCTGCACAGCTGGATGCCCCAATTGTGCCCTGGATCCGTTCAGCTTCGCCAGCAAACCACCAAGCAAAGCCTAGAGAATAGTCGATTTCTCCTCGTGCTTCGGCGAGAGGCTTTCCAGTTTCGTATGTAACAAGCTTTGCAAGGTCTTCTTTAGACTCGCCAATCAAGCGATGCCATTCCAGCAGCAGCTGGGCTCTTTTACGCGCAGTGTACCCTCTGTACTCAAGAAAGCCTCTGTAAGAAGATTGAACTGCGTTGTTGACATCTTGAA
Organism: Fusarium denticulatum; assembly: GCA_013396175.1. Lineage (NCBI taxonomy): Eukaryota > Fungi > Ascomycota > Sordariomycetes > Hypocreales > Nectriaceae > Fusarium > Fusarium denticulatum. The sequence goes on along the minus strand of JAAOAK010000080.1, from coordinate 32,211 downwards.
CTGAATTGTCAGGGCAGGAAGCCCAAGCAATGCCGCTACCAGGATCAGTGATGATAAATGTCTTGCCAGACGCTGCTTGAATCCATTCTCCGTGGACGTATGATGCTTCGTGGAGAAGATCCGGGTTGGAAAGTTTGAAAGGTCGCTGCATCATCTTGGAGCGTTGGATTGAAGGTCTGTGAAGACCAAGATGCGTAGAAGGAGTGATAACCTTTATGAAATGGCCAAAGCTAATGTGTTATGTACGGTTGAGATTTGTGGCTGAGAACTTAGAGACCCACAGATAAGTAACAAAGAGTGACAGTATAACTTGTCTTTATTGCTCGGTTAAATACCTGCTTGAAAAGATCGCAACGGGCATTCTTGGTATTTTTTGGATATTCATCACGTTCCACCGGCAGGCAGCCGGTTCTTTGACAAGTGGGAGTTCATCGAAGTAAATATGCGTTTCGCACTTCCTGAATAGGTATAGTTCACTAGTGAGGTTACGGTACACGGAAGTTATTGATACGATAATATATCACCGGACACATTTTATTCGTGACCATGTCCGGATCGTCTTTGATTAATCGAGCTTTCTAGCTTAAAAATGATGCCATAGTTCTCCTTAAAATTGTCTTGCCACTAGACTTGTCTAACAGGGCACCTCTTGACTAGCTGAAGCTCCACCCGGCGCAGCAGGACAACCGCCAATGCAGCCACCACATCCACCGTTGATAACCTTGGGGCATGCGTCGCAAGAAGGCGAACCGTCTGCATAAAAGCAGTTGTAGCATTGTGCGCTGGCCATGGCGAACAGACCAAAGAAAAGACCGACTGCTGAGAGCTTCATTGTATATTTGTGTTGAGTCTGGTTGTGCTTTTAGTACTAATCCAAGCTGCATGATGTGTATTCTTCATGAACCTACCTTGGAACGCCGATTGAAATGTGAGCTGATAGAATGGAGAAGTAGAAGAGTCTGGGCTATAAAGTCCTGTTGAACTGATGGCGAATTATGAAGGAAACTTGTCAGTAGATATGACTGGGCTTTTATAGACAGTTCTTCTAGTACTATGCCATGTGGAGAGTGATTAGCGGTATCGTATTGCTACAGTATAAATCGACCCACGTTGCTCCGTATAAGGAGATATGGCCTGAGCGTCTTGGCTCTTGTTCTTTGCGTTCCAATCAGTTTGCTACTGACATGGTGGTCTTTGAGACGACTCCACCTCAACTTTACTATCTAGACTGACTCTATGGTTCTGTAACTTTCCGGTCTCGTATTATTACAGCACTTATTTCTCTCCAATACACCAACATACTTACCGACATTTCCTGGTCCGAGATAATGACTCGTAAATGTCTCCATAGATCGACAGTGTAATACGCGTCGTAGTATCGCAAGTGGCCCAGCATGAGGTTTGTCCGAACTCTAATCAAGGCAACCATTTCGTTAGGATTCTCCAGTAAGGAGTTTGCGTTACAACTAGGGCGAATTCATCATCTATCATAGCGGACATAGCAGTATCAGTCGTCTCCTGGCAACCAAAGCAACTATCAGAGCGATGCACTAATAAATAAATAGGACAAAGGCCAATCGCAAAAACGCATTGATTTAACCGTCAGGGTGAAAGGGTCAATAGTTCAGGGGTCCAAAGCTTATTTCAGAGGCTAGTTCCGCACTTCCGTAGGCGTCAGACGTAGTAAGAACAGTGCAAAGCACCCGTACGAATAGAGGATAGGCCGAAATGTTGGCGAACACTGCGAGAGCTCAAAGTATGGCTCTTTACGGTAAGAATGCTTTGCGCTGACTGCGGCATCAATATCTCGACTGTCTGCCTGGTGATTACTACTCAAGGTACCATCTTCCTTTCAATCTTCATTGGCCTTGGTAATCTCGGCATTATTCACACCTGCAGCAAATTGACTCCAGGTCGGTCTCCATAGGAGCTATTAATCCGATGATCAAGATGGCCAAGGGAGTTGTAGCTAGGTCTATAAAAGACACCGAGATCTCGTGTTCAAGGCATGATCGCAGCATCTTATTGTCTGTTGCTCATAGTTCTGGCCCTAATTCAATCCAAACCATTACTGTGATTAACGAATAAATGGAAGATTGAACTGAGCTAATAAGCTACAGCAGTACATACTTTGGCCGCTAGGCCAAGAGACTCACCAACCCAGGGGCCTAAAGCTTATTTAAAAAACTACAACATAGTGCCGGAGTATCGGGGGCCGTCAAACCTCGTAACTCACCGACTGACATAATTTACCTTAGCTTCTACATCGTACGATTCTTCTATGTGAAACGATAAACGCTGTTTCAAATACAACTCTATGGATGCGCGATTTATAGTATCTGCACGGGTCTTGTCAACTGGTTGAGTTAATTACAATTTGGAGCCTAAAGACTTCGGTCAATGCGACAGGACTGTTTAAATTTCCTTCACTGACGTTGACTTCTGACAGTCTTCCTAGCCACTACTTCAAGTTGTATATGTTCCAAATTCCACCAACCTCGCTGTCTCTGGTATCCTCAGAGCCGTGGCAAATTAAACCTCATTAGGTCTTCATAGTTGGCATTGCTCTACAATCAGTAGCTTATTGATATGGTCAAGATAGCTTGGGATCTGTAGATCTAGCTTGGGATCTGTAGATCTGCAAAGGACACCTGGCTTCATAGGTTTCATTTTCAGTCACGGTCCATGTCCTAACGGGAAGACGTTACAGGCCTCCCAATAGCACAAACGGAGCCTTTTGAAAGTAATAAATGAAGTGCATTGCCTGTTGAATAGTTAGCCTTTAAGACTGATTCCCAATCGCCTAACTCTTTGTATTGTATGGGCCATAAGCGCAAGGCTCAGAACGACGACTGGACTTTGTTCTCTTGAAGAAATCCTCGAGCCCTAAAAGCTCTCTCTAAAATTTCTCGAATAACCTCTTGTTTCCGGAAGTTATACTGCATCACTGTCTCTCCAAGTGAATTACTCTTTTCCATCGCTTCCATCTTCGCTTGTGCATATAGCTCTCTGTCGTCCTCATGCGTAGTGAGCCATTCTTTCATAATTTGATGTCTGACTAATTCGGCGGTTCCAGGTGCGAATACATGCAAGTTGCAGTAGTGGGGATTGTTCGTATTGAAGAAACGGTGTTCATGCCACGAAGGTTCACGTGTCAAGAACTGGAAACCTTTAGACTCTAGGGCCGGGATATAGGTAGCTTCAGCGGTCGGGTCTGGGACCGTCAGGTCAATGTCGATAATAGCCTTGGCCGGTAGATTAGGCACAGCAGTCGACCCAACGTGGTTGATGCTTAAGGCCTTATTACCAAGAGCTTCCTGGATAATAGACTTCAGGGCCAGAAATTGCTGTGGCCAAGCAGGATCCGGTGGCTCGATCTTTAGAGGAAGCTTTGCAAATGTGCGCTTCCCAACGCGCTGAACTATAGAGGAATCATACTCATAGTGCTTTAGTATATCTTGGATTGAACAAGTCATGATAAAAAGGCCTGTAGTTTAGTCTGCGTAGTAGAGATTTTTTGACTTTTAAAAGACTTAGAATAAGTATTATAGCTACTCTAGTTGTATAGATATATTTACTTCTGTCTAGACTTGTATAATTCATTCACCTCGGTGTGAGTCATCCGGCCAGTAGGTGTGGGTCCTGGATCAGCCAGCCCGTGGATCTGACCTAAACGAATCGTACCTTATCCAATTCAAGAGTGAGTTCCTACTACAAACAGGTAAATCTGATCTGACCGCCACATGAGACATCTAGACTCACGGTCAATAATGAGATATTTCACTCTGTACTGAGGAGTTTCCACATGGGGTTTATTCCTAGACAGTTGTCATACAATATAGACGGGGATGCGGCTCGCGTATGCATCGCTTTTGCCGATGTGAAGATCCATTTTGTGGAAGTCGTGCAGTTGTAACCAGCATAGCATGCGGAACATGAGTACGCACCAAGCCTCGTTGAGCTCTTTGTCCCCGAACCTTAACCCGTGCTTGGGGCGGGATGCACTCATGTCATCTTCGGAAACAAAGGAATCTTTTCTTGCCTTCATGCGCTTGCTTAGCAGGCCTTGTTTGCTGAGATTCCGGACGACGTTTTGTCGAACGCGGCCAAAATACATTTGAACAAGGAGAGTCTCTTTGTCTTCGCCTGGTGCCGAATCAATGTCATGAATGGTAATCGGGGCGTCGTCAACAACTTTATCATTTTCATCGTTCTTCGTGGTTTCGTCGACTTCGTTCTTCTCGTGTAGGATACCCATGACCTCTTGGATATGCATACGCACAACTCTCTTGATCATGGATAATCCATGTTTCTTCATTCTGCCAAAGTACTCATCACACAATTCGACTCCAGATCGGAGATTGTTGAGGTGATTGACCAAGTTTGCACCATTAACGTCTTCACCAAAGATATCTAGCGTTGATCCTTCTGTTCGCAGGAGCGGAAACTTTTCATCTGCTTCTGCCCACTTGAGGATTTTGCTTACTTGCTCGCTATCCTTCAAAGCTGTTTCATGGAGAGGCCTCAAACAGTTGATGTATTCCGTCATTAGTGCTGAAAGAGAAAAGGAACTGGGATCCCAGTAGAAAACGGTCGGGTTTGGAAGCATACGGAAGACGGTGCCCTTGATATGAAGCATCTCTCCGACCATGCCAAGAATTTCGAACGGAACTGCTCAAGGTCAGTTTTCTCTTGGACTAATCCAGTAGAGTGCAACTTACCCGCAAATAGGTGAGTGTGGCGTGCTTGGTCAGGCTTTCGGAAGTAATTGACTGTGTTGATATCACATCCAAGCACCACAAGCGTTTTTGCAATCTCTGCCAAACTTCCCAATTGAAGACTCTCTGCTCCCTTGGCCTCGTCGGCATAGACCTTCTTCTCCTGGTTGAAAATCGTTGGGGCCATGCCGAAGCATAGCTGCTTGACGTTGTAGTTGGGGATCACACGGTTCTTCTCGAACCAGGTTGGTCCTTGCTTCTGAAAGTTGAAGGTGATACCAAGACCATCCGTGTATGAACCATATAGAACAAACCCGTTGCCTTGACCGCGATATTGGTCGGTGTTGAGATCAAACTTCCTCCAATGGATGCCCAGCATTCCTGCAATCTCCACGAGATGCGATATTGTGGTTGTGGCGTATGGCTTGGCAAAGTCCTTGGGCATGCTATCCCACGTACGCCTCTTTCTCTGCATACAGACGACTAGCGAGTGATGAGCATGAGGCTCTTCTGTGTCAATCGGTGGGCGTGGACCAGCCGCCTTGACCCACTCAGCTGACTTTTTGCCTTGCCACTCGCGAGACTCTTTCTCCATTCTGACAATAGCCATGAGCAAGCCATACCAGGTAGCTTTCTCATTATCAGCAGTGTGGATGATTCGCTGCGTGCTCTGCTTGTACTCGTTGTCGAATTCCTTGACTGTATCTGTGTATTTAAAATTATCGTTACCGCCATCAAGGCGAATGATCTTTTTGCTTTCGTCCTTGGCAAGAGCATCATCTCCAAGTGGTCCCCTGGTGTTGCTGGGCTTGGCGACAAAGATGACTGGAGCCTCGAACTGAACCTCGAAACGGAACTCGGACCAGATCATCCGGCGACGAGCAAATTGTGCCCATTTTCCTATGACGGCTTCACTGCATGATGAGAAACCGGTCGCTGTGGCGAGATACTGCTGTAGCGCCTGGAGAATTGCAATGACAAAGGCCAAGACGGAGATGACCAGCGCAACCACGGCAATGATGAGCTCGGTGTTGTCGTCACTGCTTCCACCTGAGCTCGAGTCTGGCACAGCCGTTGAGGACATTTTGAGAGCTGCAGTATGTGTCTTTTGTCTTATTGGGATAGTCCGATCAGGGTCCTTGTGATGTCTCAAAGTTATTTTTCTTGACGCCCAGCGTGCTTACCCATAAATCGATGGCTGGAGAATCTGACTGACGCGCTAAAAAGGGGCAACTTGGTCCAATTACAATGGGCTTGTGATGATGCACAGGGGTTGTGGTGGAGAAGTGCTAAATATAGACTAGCCTTGGGCGCTTAGTCTGTAGGGTAAGGAAACTGAGGGACTTGGGCAAATAAATCTCAGTAATAAAAAGACTTAGACATATCGCGATAAGCTTAGAGAAATCTTGAATAAGTATCTGTATATATATTGGTTTACTAGGCAAGCCCAAAAGCGGAGGCAGAAATAATAGAACTCCTTTTATATATCAGTTAAAAGGTTAGATGTCAGCTGTGCTGACGGTTAATGTGGAAGGCAAGTAAAGTTTAGATAAAGTCTGTTCAAGAATCTGGAACCGAAGTGGTAAAAGGAGCAAATTCTAAAGCTAAACAACTCAAGAGTTAACATTTATGTTTGTCACGACTTGGCTCACTAGCAGATGAGGTACGATTCGATAATTTCTTCAATTGCGACTAATTGCGCAACTACCCAGTACCCAGGCCAAGAACTCAGCAAAATATGTGGGTCCCTCATCATTTGCGGGGAAGCATCTTGTCGGCTTAGGGCTGCGGATCTATTTTTCAGGATTAGCCAATAGGGGAATGACTCATGGCTCATTCTACCAAATGATAGAGTACAGCCCCTTTTGTCATCACTGTGAGTTCGTTGTTGAAAGCTCTTCTCATCTGCCGCCATGTCATCACGCTCGACCGCCATTATCTCACACGGAGAGATTGATGCAAATGCTCTTGAAACGTATGGCAAAACTGGAGATGTGTTGCTCCGAATCGGGTATGTCAAACGCAGTTGAACAGCCATTTCGTTTTCTGCCCCTTGTTCATCTATCTGTCTATCTGAGCCTTCGTCTGACAAACGACTAACAATTGCCATCCATCTAGAAACGGTGGTGCAGGTGCTACTGGCTTGATCAAGGAACTTGCCAAAGACTACTTGGAATCTCGACGCAACGATGGTTTGATTGAGTGGATGTGTAACCACTCCCGCAACACGCAGCTAGCGCTACTGAAAGGGTTCATAGACTTTGCCTTGACTTATGAACGCGACCAGGAAGCTTTAGCTCAGGCTGAGGGATGGTCATACACGGCTGGATGTGTATTCCACGACCACTTTTGCCTAGCAGGGCCCCTTGCAGACCCTGCGGGACTGGCATCCGCAGACTCATTACCTGATGCTTTTGAGAAGATCGCTGCCTCGGGCAGACTATTCCACAGCCGTGTCGACCATTCTGCAACTATGTGGAAAGAACGCGAAATATGGTCTTTGACTGGCCGAGAGCCATGGGAAGACCAAGCGTCAACATCGTCCTGGTACAAGACAAGCATTCTATCGCCACCAGAGGCTCTTAAAGGGGCCGATGCCGCCGGTGCCTACTTTCTGACTGATCGGTCAACAGTTTTGCGACAAACCGGGCTTGACACCATTTCCAATTCTACCATCTTCTTCGAGCCAACTCACTCAAAGGATATTTTAATGAACAGTTGCTATGCTTCATTTTCACCTGATATGGTAGAGGCGAATACCCCCGCAGCACGTCACGCACGCGGTTTCTTCTTGTACCTTGTGTCGCCCCGAGGTCAGGCGGTGATTCGTGACTATGGCCTTGCACAAACAGGATTGCCACTGTTCGCTCCTGTTGAAGATGGTGTCGCATTGACGCGTTTGCGCGGAGGACGCCCAATTGGCGGCAAGTGGGTAAAGGATACCGAGTTAATCAAGGCCAGATTGTAAATATAGAGGGGCCATCTTAGTGGAGGTATCTATATGTTGGGGTTCCCCATAACGTCCTACTTCCCCTCACCTTTACAGTGACAACTTCGCCTGGGATGAGATCTACACAGTTGTCCTCCAAAGAAACACCAGATACCTCTTTAAAGACCAGGCCCTTGGTGGGCTTGCTGGCTGTGAGTCGATAGCCATCTGGCCCGACCTGAACCTCTACGCCTCTATCGGAGAAGTCAAGATACTTAAGAGGTTGAGGCCAATCGACGTCTCGGGAGACACAAGTGTCACCCTGCATAACACTGACGGATATGACATGTGGCTCATCTGTTGCGTTATCAATCTGTCCAGCGAGGATATCAGTTGTACCATTTGGAATCAGAACCGCGTTGCCCTTGACGATTTTATCCCTGATATCCCTACCAGTACTGATGGAAATGAAGCGAATTTCAACAGTGACAGTTACCTCCTGCTGCTTACTACTCGCAACCCAAACCTCAAACGAAGAAGTCTTCGCTGGCCTGGCATGAACGACACTCCAGTCATGGTGTTGTCGTTGGACCCCGGCAGCGATGGGCTTGAGAGCTCGACGAATAGAATAGTAAGCTGGCTTCTTGGTGAGGAAGTAGTCGACGATGGACCATGAGATGGCGGGCCAGCAGTCGTTCATCTGCCAGACCAGAACGCCGCCACACCGACGATCATCGCCCCATTGGCGACGCCAGCTGCGGTACGCAAAAGTCATGGCTTCGCTTTGGCAAAGCTGCGTCAAGTATATGTGAGACTGATGAGGATGAGGGGTCAGCAATAGAGCTCTGCTTCTGAAAAGGGAGAAACTATACTTCTAGATCTGGAAGAGGACGAAAGTTCTCCACCACGTAAGTAGCAATTCGTCGTTCGTGGCCATCTGCCTTGTTGTGGAAATCCATCATCTGAGACTGCGGAAAGCGGTCACTCTCTTTGGTGATGCAGTGCTCAATCGTCGATAAGGATGGAAAAGCCTCCATGCCAAACTCGCTGTTGAACCTGCCACCCAGCCTGTCAAAGACCTGGTATTTCTCTTGTGTGCCATGCCAAACTGCGGAGATGTCAGTACGTAAGCAGCTGGAAGACTTTACCGTCACATACCGTTCCACTGATGGAGATCTCCAGTAGTTTTGTCAGTCGTGTCTTTACCTCCGGAAAACGGGGACCCAGGCCAGTATGTCATCCCTGGAGATACCTCACTGACCACCTCTGGTAAAAGATACTCGTAGTAGTACCGAGCAGGAAAAGAAGTCTTGAGCCAAGAAGAAGGATCCTTGTCCTCTGGATTGTACTCAAGACCAGCTTGCTCTTGAACCTGGTAATCCTCATTGTTGCCGGCATAAACCACGACGGAAGGATGATGATGCAGTCGGGTGACGTTCTGCACTGCCTCCTCGCGAATCGATCTTATGAGTGATGGCCCTACAGGATAGTTTCCGCAGCCAAACATGAAATCCTGCCAAACAAGAATGCCCATCTCGTCACAGCAGTCATAGAACGCATTGTCTTCATAGATGCCACCGCCCCAGACTCTGAATTCCATCGTGTCAGTGATTCTATATCTAGAACAAAATCTCATAAATAGTTTCTCACCTCGTCATAATCTGATTGCCTTCTATCATCAGCTTCAACCAGTCCCGGTACTTGGAAGCAGTGATTCGCGGTAGAAGGTTGTCAGCTGGGATCCAACAAGAGCCGCCGCAGAAGATGTCAATATTGTTTATCTTGAAAAAGAAGGATTTCCCATAGGAGTCTTCTTTTTGAACAAGCTCGCTCAGCCGGAAACCAGTCTTCTTGGTCTTTACATCGAGCTCTTGACCATTTTTAACGATAGTAACGCTCATGGTGTACTGAGACTGGTGGCCGTATCCAGCAGGGTACCATAGCTTGGGTTGATCTAGTTGGCGACTGTTAGAATTTGGACTTCACAATCAGGACTACGGTTTGATACCTATAGCAAAACTGACTGCCAGAGAGCCCTGAGAAGATTTCGCCACTTTCGTATTGAAAACGACATCGTCTTGGAATTTGATAGAGACATTTGCCGCGTCATAAGGCCCTTCAGCGTCGACTTCCACCGTGCCCCGAATCGTTCCAAGGTCTGGAGAGACACTGTACTTGACGAGGAAATCATTGATGTGGGCAGATGATACTTCAAGCCAGACTGGCTTCCATGGACCAGCGGTGTTGAGCACTGGACCCCAGTCCCATCCCTGCGTGTCGCTTCAGCAAAGGTTCCCATGTCTTCTTATCATTACATACCCAGTGATATTGAGCCTTTCTGACGACCAAGCGTCCGGCCTCTCCGTTAAAGAGTTCCCATCGATGATCAGGATATTGCTTCGTGATATCCCTAGCCTTTAGCAACGCGCTTTCAAACTCGATACTCAGCACGTTAGGCCCCTCGTTGGACAGCCTGTTAGTGATATCCACACGGTGGCTGAGAAACATGTTGTCGCTCTCGAGTATGATGACATCGTTGAGCTTAACTTGAGCAAAGGTATCAAGACCTTCAAAGACAAGATACACTGATCTATCGTTGGCAGATGGCGAGTCAAAAGTGGTGCGGTAAGTCCAAGCCGTCTCACCAACCCACTCAACTTCGAGCTCATTCATATTGAGAAACGGGTCAGGAATGCTATAGAGGTCGCTGATCAGCACTGCAAGAATGGAGAACGTTGCATACTAACATTCCGTTGTCAATCAAGTCGATATGGGCGACCGTAGGCACTCTGGCCACAGGCTTCCATGCATCATGATTCTCTGTTGCTTTCTTGAAAGACCACCCTTTCTCAAGCAGAGATCTTTGCGCAATGGGAGGCATCATGATTCAGGGTGGTAAATATTGTTCGTGGATTCAATTGTCGATGAAGACCAGTGCCAGAGACGCATGGAAAAGCTCCAGCATCCGAATGGTGAAGATGGGTTTAGATGGTGGGAATGATGATAACTTTTAATGATTGTTTTGAACTGCTTGTAATACACTGCATGATGGACTTTAGCGGTATGACCTGACCGGTGCCACCAATTTCCGTGTTAGTTTCCGAATTTCGAATCGGGACGTGGGCATTCATGAGCCGCGGAATGACCTCTTCCGTTGCCATTTCAGGCCTTGGTCCGGGCTCCTCACGCCAGACCCCACAGAACAACTACAATATGGAGTAGCAATCAGCGCTATCATATCACATGGCACTTCACGGTTGTCCCAATCAGCAGCTCGACGGGCACTAACTCGTCTTGCTTTACTGGCATTCAGTCTAGACGTGATTGGACCCGCAACTAACATGGCGCCATGGGACTGGTGTGTTATCGACAAATTTATCTCATGCTACGACCATGAATCAATGTATAAAACCGAGACTTATTTAGTTGCCTTTCTTCTCCAATGACCAAGCTTCTGGGATAAGCCATTGACTCCAATTCTTTCCCATCCCGCAACCTCTTTCTGTTACAGCCCTTTTGTTAGTACCACTGATATCGACGAATCTTGGGAGGCGCTGTAATGGAGGACAAGATCCAAGCACACATTCACAATGAAGACGGCACAGTATGGCCACTTCCTCGACGATGTCCTCTGGGGACTGCTCGTCTGACAGATACTGACTCTTTGCTTCACAGGACCTCCAAGAAGTGAAGGAGACCAAAGTGGTCGCGGGCAACGAGGCCTTCGCCAAAGCCATGATCGAGGACCCTCCCTCGGCATGGAATCGCGGCCAGATCTTAATCTACTGCTTCTCTCTCGTCGGCTTCCTCTGCAGCACAATGAACGGCTACGACGGTAGCTTGATCAACAACCTCCTGCAAAACCCCTGGTTCCGAGATAAATACGGCGTTGAGAGCAGTGGCATCTGGGCCGGCATTGTCTCAGCCATGTACCAGATCGGTGGTGTTGTTGCGCTGCCATTTGTTGGCCCCGTTCTTGATGGCTTCGGTCGAAGAGTTGGAATGCTATCTGGTTCTGTCATCATCATCATTGGTACCATTATTCAAGGATTGTCTCATTCCTCAAGCCAGTTCATGGGCGGGCGTTTCCTGTTGGGCTTCGGCGTGTCACTCGCAGCGTCTGCAGGGCCCATGTACGTGATTGAGATTAATCATCCAGCGTATCGCGGACGTGTTGGAGGTAAGTAATTGCTCCATGGCTTGTCTGGTTCAACTCTGACATTTGTATGTACCAGCCATGTACAACACCTTGTGGTTCTCGGGAGCCATCATCGCAGCCGGATCCGCTCGAGCTGGATTAAATACGGGAGGAGATTACTCGTGGCGGCTCATCACCTGGCTCCAAGCACTTTGCTCGGGTCTCATCGTCATTTTTGGTCTGCTTCTACCCGAGTCCCCACGATGGCTGTACGTCCATAATAAGAAGGAGGCTGCCGAAGCCATCTTGACGCGATATCACGGCCACGGAAACTCAGAGTCGCCCTGGGTGAAGCTTCAGATTGCTGAATATGAAGAGTCGTTGAACCTAGATGGCAGCGATAAGCGATGGTGGGACTACCGTGCTCTGTTTCGTGATAGACCTGCTGTGTACCGTCTCTCGTGCAACTTGGCCATCTCCATCTTCAGCCAATGGGCAGGAAACGCTGTCCTTTCCTACTTTCTTGGTGCAGTTCTCGATACGGCTGGCTACACTGGAACGATCGAGCAAGCCAACATCACGCTGCTCAACTATTGCCAGCAGTTCATCTGGGCCATTCTCGGTGCTTGCCTTGTTGATAAGATTGGACGTCGCCCTCTTCTCTTGTTCTCTTTCTCTGCTTGCACCGTTGTCTGGCTGGGCATGACCATTGCTTCATCCGAGTTCGCCAAGTCCTACGTTGGTACTGATGGAGACGGCAAGGACATTTACTCCAACACGACAGCGTCCAAGGCGTCTCTATCCATGGTCTTCATATTCGGCGCCGTCTTCTCGTTTGGAATCACGCCCCTACAGGCTCTTTACCCTGTCGAAGTGCTCTCTTTCGAGATGCGCGCCAAGGGAATGGCCTTTTCCAACCTTGCTGTTAACGCTGCCGGCCTGTTGAACCAGTTTGCTTGGCCTGTTGCCATGAAAGAAATTGGTTGGAAGACATACATTATTTTTACTATATGGGATCTGGTCCAAGTTGCCCTAATCTATGTCTTTATCCCTGAGACCAAAGGTCGAACTGTAAGTCATCCTTGTTGCCATCTTCTGCTTCATCTGGCTAATCGAATCTGTAGCTTGAGGAACTTGATGAGATTTTTGAGGCCCAAAATCCTGTCAGAATGTCAACTCAGAAGAAAAGGATTGCTATTGATAGTCAAGGCGCAGTATTGAAGGTTGAGAAAGTCTAGCGTTCTACGCTATCCCATCTTGTCGGTATTGATAATGATGTTGGGGTACGGAACATCCCCACTAGCCAAAATGCCTCAAATGTGAGAATTTCAAGGATTATGGTCTCGGGCCTTTTTGTATCGGTAGTATAATGCAATTTTAAGTTAGCTCGATAAATGACGTATAATCTGCCCAAAAAAACCAATTGGTATATAGAATGGATTTTGCATTGCATGTTTGCATGTGTACAACTTACTTCTCTCGGGTAGGCGGGAGCCCCAGATGCAGATCCATGTCGTAACCGAGGCTATGAGGACTGTTCTAGTCCCAATCCAGCCGCGGATACTCTCATGCCGCTCCTGTTCAAGCTAGCAGCTCTCGCCCCTCATGCTCAGTCGATGTTGGAGTGCAGTTTTTCCCCGGATTTTCAGAATCACCCCGGGTACGGAGCACAATTCGCCGCAATCCGCTTTTTGTACCATGTGCGTGTGATGAGATTGGACCACGCTCGTCAGACATGAAATCTCGCCACTTCACGACTGATAATTGCCATTTCATCACGTCTACGCTGGCAGCCAACCTTCACTTTTGTTCCATTTACCTTGTGCAAACAAAGAACCCGGCGCTGCCCGGCATCTGAGCCCAACATGTTCTGTACCTGTGAGTTTGGTTGTATTTGATCAGGATTCTCTGACTGACTGTCATGTTTCACAAGTCCAGGGCACCGCTGAGCCCTCAGACTCGGGTGCAATCAAAGAGTCAAAGCCCACGCGAGGTCTGCACGCATGCGGTAGCTGCAAGCGGCGAAAGATTCGCTGCGACGGCCGAAAACCTTGTAACCAATGCGAGTCGAGAGATTTACAGGCAAGATGCGTCTACACCCAGCAGATTCAACGTGTTGTGCCTTCAAAAAGGTCCGTCCTCAACTAAAATGAAAAAAGTCATGCTATCTATGAGAAAATTCTAACGATCGTGACAGAACAGTAGAGGCTTTGTCCAAAAGCCTTAAAGAGCGCGATGCTATCTTAAGCCGCCTTTTCCCAAATCATAGTATTCAGGACTTGGCTTTGCTATCAGACCAGGAGCTTCGTGAAGCCGTCTTGCATGGAAGCTCGACCGATAAAATCTTGCCTTCCCCTTCCGACAGCACCCCTCAAAGGTCTGTTACTCAAGACTCACAGTGGGATGAAGAGCGACGTGAGCGAGACCCCTTGCCTGCTGAGGCTGATGATGTCAATGCATTGTCACTGCCGTTTGACAGACAGGCATCGTATCTCGGCATTTCATCCATCAGAGCGGCGCTTGCAGCCATGCTCCAGGTTCGGCCCCAGTTACGTGGCTTGCTAGCCTCTCGCCAGGCAAGCATGAACAACAACATCGCCAGGAATGATGAGGTTCGGCCTTGCTATCATCCGTCCAGGCCCTCGTTAGAATACCCTTCCATAAAATGGAACAGCAAGGGGCAAGCACTAGTTGACGCATACTTCCAACGGATCCATATCTTTACCCCGATGCTCGATGAAACCTCATTTAGAATGAATTACCTCGGAAGCCAACGTCAAGATTCGCCTTGGCTTGCTCTCTTAAATATGGTCTTGGCCATGGGAAGCATTGTATCCAGCAAGTCGAGTGATCGGGATCACTGCAAATACTACACCGAGGCCATGAGGCACCTAGACCTTAGCGCTTTTGGCAGCAGTCGCATCGAAACGCTACAGGCCCTTGCCCTTGCTGGAGGCTACTATCTTCACTACATCAACCGTCCCAATAGAGGCAATGCTATTCTTGGTGCTGCCTTTCGGATGGCGAGTGCACTTGGCTTCCATCGAGAGCCTTCACAGAAGGACGGAGACGGCGATCAGTTTGAAGCAGCAGAAGTGAGGCGACGTACTTGGTGGTCTTTGGTCTGTCTGGACACTTGGACAACAACAACCCTCGGCCGTCCCTCTTTCGGTCGTTTCTCCCCTTCCATTGACATTCAACTCCCCAAGCTTGGGATTGACGATGGAGAAAGCTTTCCGCAAGATACGGGAATGACAACACTTGTTGAGAACATTCGCTTTTGCAGGATTGCAACTGACATACAGGATAGCTTAGCTGTAACTCCAGTTCTCAATGCTGCAGACCGCGATCGTTTCGATGAGGCACTGATCAATTGGCATAGTCAACTACCCTCTATTCTTTCAAAAGATCGAGACTGTGATGAACCGGTTCATCTTGCTCGGTGTATTATGAGATGGCGATACTGGAACTTGCGCATGCTTCTGTATCGTCCCGCACTTTTGGATGCGACAACTAATCATCAAACGGACCAAGAGGTTGACCACGACGCTATCGAGAAGTGCCAACAGCTTTCAAAGACAGCCATTGAAGATATAGCCAAGACTTGGCTGAGCCATCAGATGTCAGGATGGAACGCAGTATGGTTCCTATACCAGGCCGCCATGATACCTCTACTGAGCATGCTATGGAAGCCTCAGAGCGCTGGCGTTCCTCAGTGGCGTAACCAGGTCCACACGGCTTTGGAGCTCTTTGAGGAGATGAAGAACTGGTCCTTGACCGCACGTTGTAGTAAGGGAGTTGTGTACCAAATCTTCGAAACAAGTTGCGATTTGATGAGTCAAGGAGAACAGTCTTTCCTTATACCAGACATGGATGACAGTAAGTGTTTAGATCAGGGCGCTGGTTTATGGGCAGATGGATTGGAGGTGGATGATGTGTTGAACATGCTCTGTCAAGATTGGTCATGGGATACAAATTGCACGTGGATTGAAGATGGGTTTGTGGATGCATGACATTACCAGTCACTAGAACTAAAATGAAAGCGTATTATTATTATAGTATGACGTAAAGCAGTTAAATGTTTACACTGCTTTAAACTACTGTATAGAGTGTTATAGGAAAGAATCTACTCTTAAAGCGCTTTTAACCTAAAAGGCCTATAAACCGCATTGTAATTAAAATACCCGACATCAGTATGTATCAAACTCTAGCTAGACTGAATATCACTATGGAAAGCTTGCAACATACCCTTCACAGCATGCTCTCCAAGGACATCCAGTGTCCCCATTCCCATCATCTCAAGCACACTGATATCAAACTGGAAGACAGTCTTCCACCACTGTCGGACTTCGATCGCTACTAATGAATCCATTCCCAGATCAGACAAGGAACAAGAAGTTTCAAGATCCTCCACAGGCTTAAGCAGGAAGCTAAAAACCTTCTTACCAATCTCTACCGCCAGGAAGTGTGCCGTGTCTGCCTGGCGCAGAATAGACGAATCTTTCTTGGCCTTGGTGATGAAAGACCTGAGCTCGTCATTCGTAGCGGTACTAGCTGCACCCGCGACGTTACTTTTGTTATGGAAGACTGCCATGCGGATATCCTTCTTCCACAGAGACCGGTTCGATGGGTCGCTCAAAGAAATGTTGTGACGCAGTCCAAGGCAGAAGCTGCTCGCCTTGTTGGTCATAGCTGCACCCAGAGCGTCGAGAAGTTCCCTCTCCGAGACAGTTCCATCTGAACCGCCTGAAGCCTTCAGCTTCTGCATGATGACCTGGTGTTCGGCCATGTAGCCAACCTCTTCGACAGCACCAATCTGGATGGCGCAGGCTGGTAGACCCATGTGGGCACGATACTGAGTGAAGGAGTCGAGGAAGGTGTTCGCTCCAGCGTAGTTGGCCTGACCTGGCTGTCCAATAACACCAGAAAGAGAACTGAAAAGGATAAAGAAATCAAGATCGGCGTTGACTGAAAGAGCCGCGTTGTGCAAGTTCCATGTGCCCTTCACCTTAGGATTGACAACTGTGTTCCACTCCTTTATCGTCATCTTGTCGAAGCTCTGGTCACAAAGAACCATGGACATCTGAAGTATGCCCTTGAGATGGCCGTTAGCCCGAGACACTGCGACAGTCACATCCTCAAGACTGGTGATGCTTCCTTGGACAAAGTCAACACGGCATCCGTAGCTGTCCAGTTCTTGAGCCAGATCGAGATGCTTCTGCTGCGTACCCGCACTACGAGAAAGGTAGATGAGATGGCGAGCTCCCCGCTGGACCATCCAAGTCGAGATTGATCGACCCAAGCCACCAAGTCCACCAACGAGAAGGTAAGAGCCTGAGCTACCGAAGCGAACGGGTTCCTTTCGAGGTTGAACCTTCAAGTTATCGCTCGAGGCAACATCCATTGACACGACAATCTTGCCGAGATGAACACCCTGTTGCATATACCTGAAGCTATCAAGGATCTCTTGAGAGTTGTATATCTTAATAGGTCGGATTGGGTGAATGAAGCGCTTCTCATACAGGTCAATAACGCTCTTGAGTAGCCTAACGACAAATCAGCAATCCGTATCATTGTTCATACTTATCTTGCTCACTGTTTCGCAATTTCTCCCCTCTGGAAACAGAGCTGATCCAGGTCGACACAAGAGTAACTGCGATTGTCTTCAAAGATACTCATGTCGAGCTTTCCAGCGCCAATTAAATCTCTCTTGCCAATCTCAACCATCTTGCCGAATGGTGCGATACACTTCCAAGTAGCGTGGAGAAGCTCGCCCGATAGCGAATTGAGTGCTAAGTCAACACCCTTACCACCAGTCTTCAGCATGATATTTTCAACAAAAGAGTCATTACGAGAGTTGAAAATGCAGCTTCGGTCAAGGCCAAAGTTCTCCTCGAGATATTGGATCTTCTCTTCGTTGCTGACTGTTGCGTATATGGTTGCCCCAGCCATCCGAGCCAGCTGGATGGTAGAAATGCCGACACCACCGCATGCGCTGTGAACGAGGATGGACTAAAGGAGTTAGTAAACATGCTTAGGAAACGACTCGTGTATAACTTGCTTGGCCCTTCTTGAGGTTTCCAATATTGAAGATGGAATAGTAAGACGTCGCAAAAACGCAAGGCATCGTTGCTGCATCTTCAAAGTTGAGGTCATCAGGGATCTTCTCACACAGATTCTCAGACACAACAACTTGTGTAGAGAAGGCAGAGTGCGAGATGAACATAACTCGGTCTCCCTTCTTGAGGCCGGTGACCTTGGGACCAACGCGGCCTACAATACCAGCACCTTCAAGGCCGAAACCGTTGGAACCTTCAACAATACCCATGGCGCAGAGCACGTCCTTGAAGTTCAAACCTGCAGCCTGTACATTAATTTCGACATCGTCGTCCTTGAGACCCGGGGCATGATAACTAGCCCAGTGCAGAGCATCCAGTCTGCCAGGCTTGTTTGTTCGAAGAGCAACAGGGTCATCCTCGCTGGGGACCAAAAGGCTAGCCTGGGCCGAGAATGGGTGCATGCGCCCCACGTAAACAGTGTTTTCTATAACGGAATACTCATAGTCAGGCTTCAAGGTGTCATCTTCCTGGCGAAGCTGGAATCTCTCAAACACATCAACTATCCTGTCTGACGACGATTGTATGTTGTCGACTTCGCAAGTAGCAAAGTCCAAAAGCATCTCAGATCGGAGAGTTCTGGAAATACCGAGGACCTGCCCAAATCGAGGGTCTGAACAATGAAGCTGTGACAGGTGTGTGATCCAGAGAATCCCTGCATCCTTCAAGTTACCAGCCAAAGTCTTGAATGATTCGAATCTACGCTCTTCGAGACTCTCAAAGAATGGTTGCTCGTCATCTAGGACTGTAATGATGTCTTGCCCATTGGGAAAAGACAAGTCGGAAAAAACGGATCGCTGGACGACATAGCCCCTACCTTCGAGAGTCTGGCGAAGGGTGGATTCACTCTTGGTCTCATAATGAGAGAGTGTGAGAAGGGTAACTCGCTTGCTAAGACTGTCATCAGTGGCTGGCCTTGCAACGATCATGGCATTCAGCTGATGTGGCTCAGCGGAGTCAAGCACAGCCGCATCTGGAACACGGAACCCAGCATTCTGAAGCTCTTGTTCCCAACGCTGAATGCTGACGTATGGTTCATCAGGTCGACCATCTTGCTCACCATACCACCATCCTGCAAGGGTACCCCAGACGTAGTTGACCCATTTAGATGTTGGAGTCAACTCGTGGAGAAGAAACCTGCCGTTGGGACCCAAAAGCTGACGGACGTTCTTCAAACTTTCGTTGAGAGACTTAGTCGCGTGGATAACGTTGGTAGCCAAGATGAGGTCGTATTTGCACCCATCAAAGCCCTGCTCAGCCAAGTCTTTGCTGATATCCAGGGTCGCGAACTCCATGTTTGGAAACTCTTTGAAACGCTCCTTAGCTTCAACAAAGAAACCTGATGAGATGTCGGTAAAGGTATAGTTAGAATACTGCACCTTACCAGCTGGAGCTAAATGCTCCAACAGCTGGGCAGTAGAGCCACCAGTGCCGGCACCAATCTCGAGAACGCGGAGATTAGGCTTGCTGTGCGCTAAGTGCTGCAGAAACTGTGACTCGTCACACTGGTCCATAAAGACGTACAGGTTGTTGAGCGTGTCATTTGCGAGCAGCAGCTCAAGTGCGTCCACGTCACCCGTGAAAATGCTGGCAACATAACTGAAGATCTTGGTAATGGCCACTGCAGCGTCGATAGCCGAGGTTTGCATCAGTCTGTCAGCGAGGTCCTTGACTCTTTGCCTTATCTCGTCATCACTCAGAGACTCAAGATAACCAAGATCTTGAGATTGAATCTGGCGATTGATCCATGAACGGTATTTATGCATGTGCTCAATAGTTGTATCCAAATTGGCAATGACGCGCTTGCTGTGAACCATACACAAATGAGACAACTCAGTCAAGTCGGGCATATGCTCACTGCGATCAACTTTAGTCTTGATGAGTGTTTTAGCGTCCAAGAATTCAATGTGAGGGGCCCATTCAGTATGAGCAGTAGGCTCAGCAGGGCTATCGCCACTTTGTCCTTCAACAATGGACAACTTGATACCAGAGCTTCGCAAGATAAGCTGGCCTTGGGTATCGACGCCCTGTCCACTGCCGGTGATAGAGCCACTGGCAGTGTAGGATGCGCTTGCTTGGATATCAACATCACCAGCGGTTGCAGAGCGATAGATGCACATCTCATCGATGTGAGTCGGAACCATGGTCTTGTCAGACGGTTCAGCGAAACCTTGAGATGCAGCGACACTGAGAAGCTGAAGAGTTGCATCGATGATAGTGGGATGAAGATGGTAGTCAACATTGTCTCCATCCTTAGCAGCGACCTTGGCATCTGCTTTCTGCTTCTGTGTGTCGGCTTTAATTTGATCAAGGCGCTGGAACTCGGGTCCAAAGTTCAGGCCTGACCTGGCCATTGACTCATAGCATCGACGAGTTCCGACCTTGCGAAGGAATGGTGACTTGGTTTCTGCATCCCCGAGGCCTTCAACGTATGACCTAGCCTCTCCTGAGCAATGCTTCGTCCACACAGCTCCGTTGTAAGACGCAATGGTAAACTCCCACCACTCACTGTCGAGACTGTTGGTCAAACGCTTGCGATGAAATGTAGTCATGATCTCAACAGGTTTGCCTTCGTTCAATACAAGTGCAGTGCTGACAATAACGTTGCGGAGCTTGAAAGCTTCATCGACTTGGGTGACCTGTCTTACAGCTTCACCCACCATACCAGCATAGCCAGCAAATGGAAAGACAATATCATCGCCCACCTTGTGATCACGGATCCAAGGAGCGTTATCAAGATGGAAAAGGTTGCGGAAGAGAATTTCAAAGTCCAAACTCTCTGCAACTCGAACTCCCAGAAGATCATGATACTTATGCTCGCGATATCTCCATTCTTTGCTGAGTCTTGACTCATACCAGTATCTCTCGGAGTGATTCCAAGGGTATCTTGGTAGGTCTGGTAGGATGGAACCCTTTGCGATAACCTTGGTCAAGTCGACTTCAGCGTTGACGGTGAAAAGCTTTCCAACACATGTCAGGAAAGATTCGACGTCGTTCTCGTGGCGGACGAGGGCAGAGATGTAGGTCAACGAAGTTGAGTGATCGGCCTGGATCTGTCGCAAGGGACCAGCGAGAGCTGAATGAGGACCAACTTCTAAGAACACTGCGTTCTTGGAAACATCATGTTGAATGATTGATGAAACAGCTGGGCTGAACAGAACTCTCGATTCCATGTTTTGCTGCCAGTATCGTGGACCAAAGGCAGAAGCTTCGGTAAGCAGCTCATCTTTGACACTGCTGAAAAATAGCTTGGTAGGCTTCTTGGGAAAGATCTTGTTCTGCATGAGAGCATAATAATCAGTGCCAATTTCCGTCATATGATGGGAATGGTACGCCATGTCGACCTGCAGTAGCCGTGCCATCACATCCGGATGAGACTCTTTGATGACCTTGGTGGTCATGTTCTTAACTGCTTCAGTGTCACCAGCAATAGTAACGCTGCGAGGAGAATTCTCGCAGGCAATCACAACACCAGGCTGCATGTACTCTTGGATCTCCTCGGAGCCCATTCCAATGGCTGCCATGGCACCTGACTTGGTCTGGAGCTTGGTGACAAGACCACGGTAGAAAGCGACTGTGATGGCTTCGTTGGCTGTGATAGCTCCAACAGCATATGCCGCAGCGACTTCACCGCTGGAGTGACCTACCACAGCAGCAGGATGGACGCCAATTGAAGCGAAAGTGTCAACCAGAGCAACTTGTATCGCTGTGCATAGTGGTTGAGACAATTCGGCTGAGTTGAGTCTGCTTGTCTTGGTAGACTTCTGGAGCTCTTCCTCGATGTTCCACTCCGGAGCACGTTCAAGAGTCTGAAGATGAGCGTCGAGAGCTTGAATAGTCTTCTTGAAGACCGGAAACTGAGAGTTCCGGATCAGGGCTCTTCCCATTCTAGGCCATTGAGCTCCTTGACCAGTGAAGACCATGACAATGTTCGGCTTCTGACCAGCCTTGGAGACAGGGGATGTGGTGAGGGCACCCAGAGGACTGGCCACTGCGAACGCGCGATGCGGGAGGTGTTCGCGCTTGTGGCCCAGTGTATAGGAAAGATCGTTCACTCTCTTTGGGTTCTTTATCACGTAGTCTTCGTAGTTGGCAATCATTGTTCGAAGTGACCCAGGTCCGTTGGCCGAGAAGACCAAAAGCTGGGATGAGGTCGTAGCTCGCTCCGCAGCAGGGGATAGGTCGAAACTGCGTGCTGAGTCCAGAACAACATGAGCATTGGTACCGCCAATGCCAAAAGAGTTGACGCTGACACGCTCATGTTTGGATCCAGGCCATTCCTGGGGCTCTGTAGGAACAGAGAGTCCACAAGCATCCCATGGAATATCAGGATTGGGCTCGCCGAACTTGATATTGGGAGGAATCGTGCGGTTCTCCAGGGCCAAAACTGCTTTGATCAATGATGTGAGGCCTGAAGCTCCCTCAGAGTGGCCGAGGTTTGGCTTGACAGATCCAATCATGACACCTCCAGAAGGCCCAAAGACTCTTCCAACAGCTCTTGTCTCGATGGGATCTCCGATAGATGTTCCAGTTCCATGACATTCGACAAAGGCTGTTTGAGAGTAATCACTAATTCCAGCGATCGAATAAGCTTGTCGAATCATGGCTTCTTGAGCAATGTCATTGGGAACTTGGATACCTCCAGCAGTACCCTTTCCATCACTGTTGGACGCTGTGGAGCGAATGACGGCTCTAACAGGATTGCCATCGCGAATTGCGTCACAAAGGGGCTTGATGAAAATAGCAGAGATTGCTTCTCCTCGAGCATAACCGTTTGCATCAGCGGAAAATGTCTTGCATGATCCATCTGGGGCGAGGACTCCCTGTTCAGTCATTGCCATAGTCATGCCGGGAGCCATGATCAGATTAGCACCACCGACAAGAGCTGCCTCACAGTCACCACGAGATACAGCGAGACATGCTTCGTGGAGTGCGACGAGGGCTGCTGAGCATCCAGTTCGCACAACAAGACTGGGGCCCATCAGGTCAAGTTCGTAAGACACACGGTTGGGCAACATGAAGTCTCCGTATCCCGTGACACGGTATAAACCATATTGCTGAGATTCTTTCGCAAACATCTCGGTCCAGTCTTCGCCAAAACTGCCCATATAGCAGCCAATTGGTCGGCCTTTCCAGTCCACGCCAGCATCTTCAAGGCACTCTCGCGCAACCTCCAGCATCTGGCGCTGTTGAGGGTCAGCACGCTCAACTTCAGCCTTACGCATAGTGAAGAATGAGGTGTCAACACTAGCAATATCTATGCTCTCGTCGAGAAAGTAGCCATACTGGGTCTTGACGGTGCCGGGCTTGGTGGTCTCGGACCAGAAGGACGAGGATTTGTATCTGGACTCTGGGACAGGTCCGCGGGCATCGCCCTTGGAGATGAGGAAGTCCCAGAAGTCTTTGGGTGAGTGTAGGCCGCCTGGGAGGCGTACTGACATGCCACAAATGGCAATGGGCTCTGTATTAGGAGAGACAGGTGAGTTCGCGCTAGATGTGTAACCATTGGCGTGTCCGGTATGTGTTCCGTTGGCAAGAGTATGCCCGTCGGTTTGACCATTGCTTTGAACATTGGTATACCCATTGGTAGTCCTGTGGCCGTCAACGGCAGTTTCACCGTTGAAGCCATTGAGTAGATTGGCAGACATAGCTCTTGGGCTTGAGGTTTCGGTATTGACTAGCTGTGTACAGAAAGATTATAGATGATGGATTGGAGGAAGTGTCTGTTTCCTCTTTGTGTTTATGTCTTTGTTTCCTTTCCAATCTTGACTCTTTTTTATTCCATCGTTCTAAATACTTGAGCCTCTATCATTCCCACTAACATGCACTCCTGTAGCGATGGCTTCAGCCGGAAACGCCTCGCCGGGCACGGATTCCGACCCCAAAGCTCAGGTCTGGATTATCTCGCCACTTATAAGCGCCAAACTACGACAGGATCCGTCGGGCACTGTCCTATAGACTTTGAGCCTGTAGATGTGATCGATGAAGCCTACCTTGATCAGAAATATTGATATGTAATCGGAAAGAAGCTGCCGAACAAATGTTCCAGGCGAGATATTCCTACAAGTTCTTAGATAAGGATTACATCCAAATAACTTCCATCGCACCGAGATCCCCCGGTAAGCGGACCGGGACCAGGATTGTAATCACTGCATACACGAACTAGGTTCAACGTGGTGGGATAATCTCTTAACTAAAAGTCCCCTGCATACACGAACAACCGATCCAGGAGTGTCTGTTATTTTCTTGTGGCCCCATCCTTTTCTTTTTGGCGTCATCTTGTCTACTCGGTCAGAAACGTATGTACCGGATACCGGAAGCCGTTGGTGATGACCGTGCATATGTCTCATTGCGCTGTAATGTGTATGCTTACGTTGACATTCCTTTTGACTAAATAAGTACCAGACACATGCATAGGTGAGCGTACAGACAAACCAAACTCATCGCTACTGCTTTATCTCTGCAACGGGTCGGCCGCCCCTTACGCATAACCCCACTCACCCCCCGCCCATCGGTCAGATTCAGCAGCAATCACTATGTCGAAAAATGAAGACGCCTATATGGGCCAGGATCTTGGCCAGATCCTCAAATGGCTCGAGGGACAGAAGCTCAAGGCTTTTGCCATGAAAGAGGCGAGCCCATTTCATCGCAATCTAGAAGTGGCTTTAGATCAACGTCGGGCTGATCACAGTCTCTTGACATTGCATAGATTTGAGCATAAAGTCGACTTTTCCTCCAACGACTTTCTGTCTCTAGCCACATCGGGATTACTACGAGATGCTTTTCTGGAGGAGCTGAAAGCCAATCCAAATTTCTCCGTGGGAAGCACAGCATCGCGAATCGCAGATGGAAATAACGCCTATATGGAGGCTGTAGAGAAACAAATCGCCGACTTTCACGGTGCCGAAGGTGCCCTCTTAGTGGGTTCTGGTTATGATGGCAACTGTGCCATATTCTCAGCAGTACCACGTCCAGGCGATGTTATTGTATATGATGAGCTCATCCATGCAAGCGCCCATGATGGCATGAAGTCCAGCATGGCAGCCACTCAGCTCCCCTTCAAGCATAACGATGCTGAGGCTCTGCGAGAGGTTCTTGTAGAACTCAAGACGAACCAATCGCTTATCCGCGACGGGTCACGATGTGTCCTAGTGGCGGTAGAGTCAGTTTACAGTATGGATGGAGACGTCACACCCCTCGCAGAAATTGTCTCAGTTGTCGAAGAGATCTTCCCGGCTGGTAATGGACAGATCATAATCGATGAGGCCCATAGCACGGGCTTGCTTGGAAAGAATGGACGCGGCCTCGTTTGCGATCTGGGGTTAGAGAAGAAAGTTGCTATACGCTTACACACGTATGGCAAAGGATTGGGAACCACCGGAGGTAGGTGAACTTTCATTGTCATGCGACTTAGAGCAATAATCTTGGGATTGTTTTCGTGGCTAAGTCTGTCTTACATTATAGCGGCCATCCTGGCCAGTCCTAGCGTGCTCGATACGCTACTCAACTTCGCTCGGCCTATCATATTTACTACAGCGCCCTCATTCCCCATGGTCGCAGCCATACGCGCGGGGTATAAGCTGATGGAAAGTGGGCGGACTCAGCAGGTATGTACTACGCACGTCTGGTGAGACTTTGATGCCAACTGTACTGCAACTGCAACCCTCAAGCCTCGCCAGGGCTGTGTACCCGCTTCGCCTCACAGAACCAGCCATCGCTGCCCTGTATTTGTGATCTAGAGCTGACCGGTTGTCTGTCGTATGTCAGCTCCAGGAACGGGTCCAAAAGCTTGTTCGAATGTTCTGCGACATAATCAGGGAGAGTGATATTTGGCAAGACGCTGTGGACTCTGGCATCTGCAGCATCCCCGTTAGCGAGGATGTTGAAACCAGATCCTTTGTCACGCAATTTCTCCCCGTTTGGACACGACAGGGCCAGAACTACTTTCTCACAATGCATCTGCACCGAGATGGATTTAATGCGACACCGATTGATCCTCCTGTGGTTCCGAGAGGTACAGGTCGCGTCAGACTCATAATTCACGCGGGCAATACGGATGAGGAAGTAAAGGGGCTCGCATCATCTGTCATCGATTGGGCGCAAGAAATGCTCGATATTCAGCATGGTGAGACGGGCGGCAAGAAGGTGCCGAGCGCCATGAAGGAGGTGTACAAGCTGGCTGCAGTGGCCAATGTCAGGGAGCTGGACCCCTCCAGAATGGCTGTAAACTCGTTTGAGTAGCATTAGTCAGACTTTAGCTCAGGACAAGATTATTTGTATTGGATGATCCTAACACACACAGCCCTAGCGCCTAGAGACACGCGGCCCGCTCGGGAGAGCGGCAACTAGCTTAAACCTAAAATACTGGACCTTGGTTGTATATGCAAGTTTTGGGCATCGTCTTATCTCCAATCAAGCTCGGGTGTCTCCAACATTAAGCGGCGGAATTGGAGATGAGTGACGAGACTAGTGTAACTTGGTGAGTAGAGAAAGGAGTAAGCAAGCAGTTTAAACTGCGCATACCTCAGTATTACATAAGAATGTTTTGTGAAGCGGCGTAAATTCCCCCTGCCTTTTGGTTTCGCACTGAGATGTCGGCCCCAAACATCACGGTATCTACTTAGCTATCCTCTTGCATTTGTTGATCCCTCCTTGCATCGCTTTCCCCAGTTCTAAGTACTCCGACAATTACTGTACTACATGAGGGTCGGCATCCAAGCATGTCAAGCCCCAAGATTGGCGATTCCAATGATAGAACGGATCGAAACGTCGGTGGTGCCAAAGAATACCCAGGTAAGTCGTATTTACTAAGATACTCACAGAGTAATGCAGCTAAGACGCATGAAAATGTCTAGTATGCGATCAATGTCGCATCAAAAAGATCCGCTGCGGCAGGGAACGGCCCAATTGCTCCAACTGCGCCCGTCTCGGTATCGAATGCGAGTGGTCGGGTTCCGGCAAAAGGCCCAGCCAGACAGTAATGCTGTAAGTTATAGTATGAATCATGATTCTCCATGTTGGATGCCAATCTGTGTAACTAACAACATGTCGAGTAGTAACAATGCCGTCGTTGGGCTTGAGGGTCGTATTGACCGGCTGGAGAAGAGCTTGTCTGACATACAAGCCACCTTAGCAAGACTGGACTCTAGGACGGGTGAAACTCTGTTGTTCACACCAGCGTCCCGGGATTTGCAAGACCCCGTATCCCTGAATTTCTCAACACATGCTTCTGGCTCTACCTCCTGGACGCCGAACTCATCGCATCCTCGGGGTACTGCTCTGCGGCCAGGACACTTTCGCCTTCTTCACCGGGCAGACGGGACTCATCAATATGTTGGATCTACTTCCTTAGATTCGTTAATCAATAACTTGACTCACTCTATCCTGGTTCCATCATGCGAAACTCCCTGTCAACATATCGCCACTAGGAACGAACTTATAGTGGCCAAGGAAAGGCTATTCCAAATTGTGAGTGAAGCCGAACTTCTTCCTTCACTAAGAACTTCGTCACCACCTACAACGCCTCCTCTAGGCATTCTCCAGCCAATGATTGATCCATACTTCGACAACATCAACCCCCACATGCCAATATGGTCACGAGATCGCTTCCAAGACTTTATTGCCGATATGCAACTGGCATCGACAGATCAACCGCATGCAGCTCATGTAGTTTTCTGTAACAGTCTAGCTATTCTTATACTGACTGCAAAGCTGGCGTCATCGTCCAGAAATTCTGGATCAAACTGGAGTTCTATTGACTTGGAACTTGTCAAATACTTTCTCTCAAACGCAACATGGGCTGTTCATAATCTTCACGAGCTCATGACCCAGCGTCTAAGTAACATACAAGCGCTTCTATCTTTGGTATGCTCCACTGAGATGATTAGCCGAATGTCTCACACTAATACAGCATAGCATTTA
Source organism: Fusarium denticulatum (assembly GCA_013396175.1). NCBI lineage: Eukaryota > Fungi > Ascomycota > Sordariomycetes > Hypocreales > Nectriaceae > Fusarium > Fusarium denticulatum. The sequence continues at coordinate 4,389 of JAAOAK010000080.1, read as the reverse complement.
GTTGCACAAATCCACTGGGGCTCAGAACGTGCCAGCCTGTTTCTGACCTTAGCTGCTGCAGGCGCTAAGCCACTTGGGCTGTATCAGTTGGAGTCATTCCAGGGTTACACAAACGATGAAATGCAAGAGCGAAAAAACCTATTTCTATGCTTGTATATACTTGACAAAACGAGATGTTGGATCGATGGCCAGCCTCCACAGGTGCCTTTGTGGCATCCTGAAGTCCTGCTATCTCGTTCAGGTATTGATCTATGCTTACTTGCTCGTGCCAAGCTCAGTCACATAGAGGAAACAATCTTTCTACAGCTTTACTCTGACGTTTCTGGAGATCAGCCAAGCAAGGAGGTCGATCAGATCGCTTCTAATCTGACACTAATGCTCCAGCGATTCTCAGCAGAGTGGAGACTTGGTGATCCTCACGATCACCAAGAGATGAGCTTCACCAAAGCGGAACTAACACTTGTCGTGTGTGCACTTCAAGTTCTTTTGTATTGGAGAATCGATGAAGAAGACGCAATGGTGACTAGTTCATCAAAATGCTTGTCTCTGTTTATAGATCTCTGGAGGCAAAATGCAGGGCCTGGCAATCATTTGACGGTTATCCGGTTAGTTGCACTTCTTTTCCATGCTTCTGATCCTACTCCTGACCATCAAAATGTATAGGATTCTTATCGGGTATGCCTCTGTGAGCTTTATTAAACTTTGCTCTTTCATCATACTAAATCTTACGCGGAGAGCAATTGACTCTGTCATTGAGCTCATGACATCGTTTATTGATGTATTGCGATGCATTTCTAGGGTCGCAGAAACTAACATCGCCATCAAGAAACTTACAGAGGTTGGAGAGATTGTCTTAAACCTTTGTTCCAACCGATCAAGTCCTAGAGAGTTGTCTGAAACCTTTCAGTCAGATTCCTTCATTTCGCCTCAAGGCTCACGACTTCAAATGAGCCCACCATTTACCAATGTAGAGCCACTCTCTCAAACCTTTGCATCAGTCTCAGCGGGAAGTATAATTTCTAGCTCATCCGGTACACAACACACTCATGCTTTCGAGAGCTCTCCAACAACTCTTGCCTTGCTGGATTCGGATATGAGTGGGCGCACAACTACCAATTTAAACTTCAATTTTGCAGACTTGGACTTCCAGCAATGGGCTCTGGGGTTGCTGGACGATGGAATGCACAGTTGAGATACTGGTCTCTATTGACATGGCCTAGACTAGATTCCGATACGGTGGCATTACATGAAACTACTTGTAGAATAGAATATTTCAAGAAAGAATAGAAAAACTGCATGAGACCCATCGCCACATGTCCTCTTCTTTACACCTTTCCTGTTCCGAACTTATGCGACTCTTTGATGTTTGGGGACAAGTAGGCTCGACATCACAGCCTGCTTTTCATGAAACGGGAAAGTGTGAGATTGTTCTTCAGGCTCATCGCTTCTCCCATGCACAGTGCAGGGTGGAAAAAAGCAAGAGCGTACACTGCTGCCGTAATCAAGACTGGTTCCATGCCTACGAACAGGTATTGGTTGAATGTGATGGGTCCAGTCCAGCCTTGATTCAGCTCCGCAACTCTGTACGAGCAACGCCACAGAACCAACACAACAGCAAGTCCCAAAGCAACGTTGAATCCCCTGAATTGCCACGAGTCGCGGACATTTCTCAAAGCTGGATCCTGCGGCAGTACAACTGCAGCACCAAGTTCACGCTTCCTCCGATGCAAAGACATCATGAAGTCTACACAGAGGCCGATGAAGACGAGGAGTGTGAAGACCTGGAATGCCAAGCCAGCAATCATGATGTTGTCGCCGGTTGTAAGGGACTTGTTGTCTTGGAGAGCGATGGAAGCAATGACGCCACCTGCAGCTTGGAGGACGAGTGACAGAACGTCGCAGGGGATAAACTATTAAGTCAAGTTAGCCTCGACGCGACGTATCAATCAGTCGTTCTTACCAATCGAGTGTACCACTTTGATGGTAGACGAGAGTTCTCTTCTCCGTAGATCACCACGATACGGCTGAGGCAGAGATACATTCCCGCCGACAGGAAGGCTGGACCGATAGTGATGCAGACAATCTGGGCAAGGAAAGCGTTCTGGTTCCACTGGTTCTTCCACGATATCACGCGTGCAGCATATCCGATGATCTCGGTTATAATGCCAAGTTCCATGGCAAACATGAACCAGAAACCGCGTCGCGTGAAGGCCCAGACGGCGAAGAACCAGATGGAAGTCAGCCCAAATAGACCAACAAACACTGCATTTGCAGCCAGACTGATGCGATAATTGTAGTAGGATGTCGACAGCGCGCACGTCGAGACAGTGCAGTTCGCGAAGAGGGAGGGATTCACAGAGGCAGACATAGCCTCTAGCTGTGGTTGTCAAGTTGAATAAGTCCAGAGAATACTGACGAGTAACGAAGTGTATGGAAGAGAGGGTGAAAAGTCCAAGTTGTACTGAGACTGCCTGTCTAAAGGGACAGATTGTTAGCCCGTAGCAAGATAGGTGGCCAAAAGGTCAAACGTAGAGGTTGCGACACCACCAACAGTGTGCTAATTAACTATGCAACCCAACGCCGTCTCAGCCCCCCGGACATCTGAATCTGACCGATTCCATCGTTGCCGTTCCACCACTGAAAGATTTAGGATTCGGGATCTGAACTCGGTGCCAGACGTGTCGGGATTGCTGTGCCAAAGTATTCCCACAGTCAAAGCACCCTCCCCTTTCTTGCACCTCTCGCTGTTTGAATCGCCCGAGTATTGTCTCTGATGTCCTCCTTGCATGCTTCAGGGTTCCGGTCGCCGAGATGATGACGGTGATTTGTGGACCCGGCGAGCCGCCGGGAGATAGAAAAGGGCGCAAACAAACTGATCAACCAATCAAGCCATAGGTTATACCCAGTCAGCACGAATCGACTGGGATACCGGATAAAACGGCAGGAACAAACCAACAGATTCTTAGCCACTAGAGCAGAGATCATGGGTCAGTGCTTCTACAAGTTATTGCATTGGCCAGCAAGCCCGGTTCCAATAATGTGTTGCGATCTCTATATCATATTGTCATTGGCAATGACAACGAATTACCTGCGTCCTAACTCATGAGCTATGAGCGACCTTACTGGCAAAGTAAAAACTGTAATTACTCGCAATTCTATAATCCAAACTAACAACTCCCATCATAGACAGTTTTCCTTGCCGGTGGTTCGACGGGTCTCGGTAAGGAACTGGCGATCGCGTTGGCGAGTCGAGGTTCGTAATAATTACTCTGCCTTCACTTGCTTCAGGTTGCTTCAGGTTTGACCACCGATCAGGTTGTCACGTTACCATTTTCGCACGTCGGCGAGAACAGCTTGAAATCGCGAGAGAAAAGGTTTCTGCTGCAAGAAAGTCTCAAAGTCAAGACATAATCGTCCAATCACTTGATTTAACAGATCCAGAAAAGGTAGGAAGTTCATAAGCGTTCTGAAGTGATCTCACAACGTTCGATAGATCCAATCTACATTCGCATCTCAATCAAGGTTGCCAGATATTCTTTACTGCCTGGCTGGAGGTACTACTAATGAACTCGGCTTTCTCGTTGACCTCGATCCTTCAGATGTGCAGCGATGCATGACCAACAACTATCTTACAAGTGCCTACCCAGCACAAGCGATATTGAAGTTATGGATTCAAGATGACAAGCAAAAGAAATCAAATCCTAACGTCAAAGGGTCTGTCAAACGCAGGAAATTGGTTTTTATCAGTAGTGCAGCTGCCTTTGTGGCCTTTCCTGGCTATATCGCGTACACGCGTGAGTGAATATACTCAGCTCGTCTCGAGCTCCACGTCTGACAGACTTATCAGCCGCAAAATGCGCCGTACGAGCTCTGGCCGACACTCTTCGCTCCGAGCTGAAGAGATACTCAGGCCCTGTATCAGAGTACTCAGTACATATCAGTTTTCCATCAAACTTCATCTCACCATCCTTCATTGACGAGCTTGGCAATAAACCCGAGCTAACGAAGCAGCTTGACGGAACCGCTGCGCCGATGACTGAGCTGACGCAGAAGCTCCACTCGTCAAAACAGGTGGCTGATTATATCTTAAAGGAAGTTGATAAGAATGAGTATGTTATCTGCAGCGAGTATGAAGCGGCCTTGTTGTTTGGGGCTATGACAGGGCCTTCACCAAAGAGAGGGATTGGGTTTGTCGATTCATGCGTTTCTATTGCAGCCGTTGCCGCTGGCCCAATCATCAGGCGATACCTTGATGCAAAAGTTGATAAAGACTCTGTTACGCTTAAATAGATTGATATAATTAATTAAAGTTTAATTTATTTATGGCCTAATTAAGGAATAAGTAATATAGCTAAATCTACTAGAATTATAAATTAAAAGATAAAGTCT